>APFE030136533.1:0-55847 GCA_000404065.3 Pinus taeda
TACCGATCAAGTATCACTTTCTTAGGGAACAAGTGCTTGAACAAAAGGTCAAGTTGGAGTATGTTCCTTCTAAGGAACAAGTTGCTGATATACTCACCAAACCATTGCCCAGGGAGACCTTTGAATATCTCAGGAAAAAGCTGGGGGTAGTTGATGCATCATCTTGTTGTTGAATCTCATCTGTTTCAGAGATTGTTGGTTGTATGCGAGTTTTCATATGGGGTATACGCGTACATTTGCTGAGTTATGGATTGGTCAAAGATCGAATGGCACAGGTTCAGGGGGAGCATATAATGCATTGTTGGCATTATGGTAGAAGATCTTCATGTTGATCTGAATATTGCTGCAATATGTCTCTATCTCTTTCACGGTCATTTATGGTGGATTGTGGTTCTTCTTGCAAATATTTCTTTCCTTTTGTAGATCTGGTTTATCAGGGGGAGCATGATCAGCAAAGCAAAGGCTTAAGCATGTTCTCAGGGGGAGCATAACCCTTTGCGCTTGATGTCAAAGGGGGAGAATGTCGTTGAGGATCTTGAGGTTGCCATCAAGTCCAAAGGGGGAGATTGTTGGCATTATGATTCTGGTTTGGCTCTATCGTACAGGTGTTGTACTTGATGGCAACTCACTCAAGTCGCAAAAATCTGTTCAGGATCTCAAAATGATGGAAAATAAAAGGTTCACAGGTGCATCGTTCAAAAGGTGCGGACCCGCAGGTTCATCGTCCAGGAAATTTGGTCATACCCACAGGTTAACTGTTCATAAGGTGCGGTCCCCCAGTTCACTCACTTCAATGCAGAGAAGCGCGCTCACATGGGGTTTCTTATGTTTGGCCCTTGGTATTTTGCCCGTCATGTTTGATCCTATGGTTTTGGTCTGTGGTTTTGCATCTAAAAGTATTGATCCAAGGTATTGGGTTCCTAATATTGAATACCTATGGTTTTGGATCATGGTTTGAGTAGAGGCTTGCCTATTAAAAGGGAAGGAGATCATTTGGCTAGACATCTTTTTGAAATTTGAATATCTTAAGATCTGAAATTTTGGGTGATTGGTTTTAAAAGCTAGATCTAAATCAAGGAGAAAACTTAAGGCGAATCTATTGATAAGTCGTGATCTCTCGGGCACATGAATAGATCTGTGGATCTGACTGACTGTGGCACATTGGAGGACTGTTAATTTGGCCCTAATCAGAAGTTCACAGGCGATCCACGGTGTGAGTGCAGGGGTATGCAGCGTAGGAGAAAGTGCAGTGTAGGGGTACGCAACACAGTAAAAGGCGCAGTGCGAGGTACGCAGCGCAGGAGAAAGCGCAGTGCGGGGGTACGCAACGAAGCAGAAGGCGCAGTGCGAGGTACGCAGCGCAAAAGAAGGTACAGTGCAGAGGTATGCTGTCAGTCAGATAGTGAAGGTGTGGATCTGAGCAGAAGTACGCAGAGTAGAAGACCAACCAGTGCGGATCTGCATAGTTTAGACTCAGAAGAGCTGCGGATATTTGCAGGCCCCTCTTGGTGAAGTTGCAGACTTATCTTGAAACATTTGTTGGCTGTCTTTTTGTTGCAAAGTTATGGGTTTAGATTTGTGGTATTACTTTTCTGTTTTCAGCATTCTAAGAAGTTGGGTGATTCATTAGTTGATTGTAAAAGGAGATTGGGTGATTCATATGTACTTGTTAATTATTTGATGTTCATGGATCCAATTTGAAAATTCATGAAACATGGTCCTTAAAGAAGTAAAAGAGCTAAGGGGGTTGTAGCTCCCTTCTAGGAGAAACTGGAAAACGAGAGAGAGTTGTAGCTCTCTGCAGGTTGCAGCCTACGTACTGGTAAATGACTACACCAGTACAAAATCTTTGTAAAAGAAGTTTCTAATTGAAAGAAGATAGAGACATATTGCAGCAGGTGGTTTTCACCCACATTGGGTTTCCACCTTATATCTGGTGTTCTTTGGTGTGCCTATCTAATTTTCTTGTTCTTGTTCATTATTATATGGTACTGACATACAAATTAATGATCAATATAAATATGGAAGGTGTGTTGAAAATAATTTGATAATATTGATTCACCCCCCCCTCTCAGTATTATTTCCAACAACCAAACCTAGATAAAATGTTTTCTTCAATGAATTTGATTACTACTGAATCAATAGCATTTCTTACTGGAATTGCTTCCACCCATTTAGTAATGTAATCTGTTGCAGTGAGGATCCATCTATGTTGATTGCTTAAATTAGGATGAATCTCTCCAATAAAATTTAATGCCCATTGGAGAAAAGGTGCTGAGACTATTGTTGGGATAAGTGAAAGAGCTGCTAGTTTTTGCTTATAAGCAAACATCTGACAATGGACACAACTTCTAACCTTTGCTCCTACTTGTAAGAACAATGTTGGCCAATAAAATCCTGCCCTTAATATCTTATATGCTGTTTCTGTCCAAGCATAATGTCCTCCACAAAATCTTGCATGAAACTGATCAATGATCCCTTCAGTCTCTGATTTTGTTAAACATAATAACAAGATATTGAGTGGGTCTTTCTAGTACAGATTTGCATTTATGATGTAGTATTTGATTGCTTTCAATTTGAGAGTTTTACATTGACTTTTGGAGAATGATGCAGAACATTCAAAATGGATCAAGAAATTTACAATATCTTGATACCAATATGATAAAAGAAATTTCTCATCAATGTGTACAAAAATAGTTTGATATGAAGGTAAAGGTTCTTGTGGATTCTTTTCTTTAGGATGCTGGGAAGGTTCTTGTGTATTCTCCCCTTCCGCATAGACAAAAGGTTCTTGTGGATTCTTCTCATTTGAATTTTGGGAAGGTTCTTGTGGATTCTCCCCTGGTATTTCCAAAACATAGTTGATGCCTAGCACTTTACAGTTGGATTCATCTAGGAGCTTAGCTAATCCTTGACCTTTTACTAGCTTTGTGGTTTTAATAGTTAGATCATACTCCAAAATTTGGGTGATCCATCTACCTCTCCTCCCATCAGTAACTGGTTGAGTGAGAACAATTTTAACTACATTGTTGGGAAAATAGGCTATGATGGTTGAATCTAAAACATACATCCTAAAATATTTCAAGGATTGGACTAGAGCATAAGCCTGATTCTCAATTATGTCATATTTGAGCTCAATATCTCTCATAACTTTGCTAAAAAAGGCTATAGGTTGGTCATGGGAATCTTCATTCTTTTGTAGTAAAGCAACAACAAGGGTTGTTTTAGAGGCAAAGGAAAAGATACTGAATAGTTTGGTATAATCAAGATTGCCCAAGGTTGGAGCTTCAGAGATAAATTTCTTGATTTGATCAAATACATGTTTGGAAGAGACAATCCATTTAACTTCATGACCCTTCTTAAGCATATGAGTTATATCTTTGACAATTTCAACATAATTGGGTATGAATCTTCTTAAAAAGTTGATTTTACCAAGAAAACCCTGAACTTCCTTTTTATTTCTTGGTAATGATAATGTCTGAATGGTTGATATTCTGTTTGGATCAATAACTACTCCATATTTAGAAATTATATGGCCAAGCAATTTCCCTTCTGTGATAGCAAATAGAGACTTCTTTGGATTCAATGACATCCCAAACTCCCTGCATCTTTCAAAAACCTTCATCAAGTGCTTTAAATGTTTTTGATCAGAATTAGAAAATACTGTAACATCATCAAGATAAATAACAATAAATTTATTTACCTGGCCTACAAAAGCTATATCCATAGCTCTCTGGAATTTAGCTTCTGCATTTGTCAAACCAAAAGGCATTCCTGCATACATGAAAGTACCCCAAGGTGTTGTGAAGGCAGTCTTTTCCCTATCCTCTTTGTCAACCATAATCTGATTATAACCAGAAAAACCATCTAACATAGAAAGTCTATTAGCTCCCAAAACTTGTTGAAGTAACTGATCCATCTTAGGTAATGGATAATTATCCTTTAGTGATGCTTTATTTAAGTTTCTAAAATCAACACAAAGTCTAATTTCACCATTCTTTTCCCTAACAAGTACCAAGTTGGAATTCCAATTAGAATACCTTAGTGGAAGAATAATCTGTGCATCTAACATTTTCTTAAGCTCTTTCTCAATAGTTGGTAGAAGAACTGGGTTAATTCTCCTGATTTTTTGCTGGTAGGGTTTAGCTTCACCTTTTAGTAGGATCTTATGTTCAATGAGGGATGTATCATAAATTTTAAGATCAACATAAGACCAAGCAAAAACATCTTTGTATTTTTTAAGTAACTTAAGACATTCATGTTTAACTTCTGGGGCTATATATGTAGATATTTTTATATTTTTCACTTGTTCTTGGGTTCCAATATTGATGTCTTCAATGTCATATTCTGGAGAAATGGATGGATGGTTTCGAGGAACATCATTATAATCAAATAATTTTGTTAAAGGAATTAACCCTTTAGGAATGAAGTTGTTTGATAATTGTATGATGTCATGATCTGCAATCTTGGAGTTTAATTCTGAATCATCAGTAACTTGAGGATTGACCATATCAAGATTGTCTTCATCAATTTGCAGAAGAGAAAATTCACCTACAAGTTGAAGGAAAGAGTTTAGTTGTTCATCATCCTCAAACACCTGCCAATGATTTTGGTTATCTGGTATAGATGGCCTGTATTTGACCCAAATTTGGTGTAACACTTGTGTTTGATAAAGAATCTTAAATGAGCTTGCAGAGACAGCCAAAGAATCTGCATGTATGTTTTCATTTCTAGGGACATAAGTTATGTTGAATGCATCAAAGAAATTTTCAATGGAATCCCAAACCTCATTTCGATAAGACCTAAGCCTAGGGTTCTTTATTTGGCAAATATTTCTAACTTGTCTTACAATGAGTTCGGAGTCAGCGAAAACACTCAGGTTGTGTACCTTTAAACTCTTGGCTAACTATAGTCCTAGAAGGAAAGCCTCATATTTTGATACATTATTGGTAACTTCAAAATCAAGTTTGCATGATTGTGTAATGTTTTCCTTTTCTGGTGAGATTAGTATTACCCCAACCCCTACTACTTCCTTTGTACAAGAACCATTAAAGAACATATTCCATACTCCAATTTGATTTGATATAGGGTTTTCAATTACATCTTAAATTTTTACTTGAGATTCATGTATTTGATTTGAAGAGAGTTGAAAAAACCAAATATTGATCAATAACATAGATGGGGTGGTTCTTTGGTTGATCTATTTTTCATACAATGTGCACAAATCTAACCTCTATATACAACCTAAGTTGTTCTCCCCCATAAACTGGAATAGTGGCATAAGACATGTCCATCTGAAGAGTTCCCCGTAATTTGGCACAACAAGACCTTGAAAGGAGCATTCCAAATTTGGGAGGGATGTCAGTGACAACAATATCTAACACTATGCTCTTTACTAGGATTTGGGCAAGAGTGACTACTAAATCCTTAATAAATCCTAGACAAGGTACCCTTTTGGAATCAAAGGTGTACAAATCATGATAGGATCTAGTTATGTCAAGATTTAAATGATCCATGATGGTTTTTGGCATGAGATTACGTGATGCTCCAGAATCAAACATACAATTGTATAACATGGAGTCATTTGTCTTTAGTGTCACATAGAAAGGGGGTGTTATTTTATCTATCATATCTGAGCTAGGACCAAAGACGATTGCTGATTTTTCATCTTGAAGGCTAATAACATCACTTTCAGCATCAATAGAGGTGTTTTGTATCCATTTGGAAACTTGATTTTTATATCCATGATTTTTTGAAAGTTCTGAAAGTGGTATAGGGATCTTAACTCTTTCTAACTCCTTTTCAACATTAAATGTAGTTAAGAGCGTTTTTTAAATTTGAGCTATATCAGTTGGCTGATTTAATGGTCGAATAATAGTTGTCTGGGTTTCAACAGCTTTGGTATGAGGGTCAATGGTTGGAGGTTCCTTAGGAGGTCTTCCAGGGCCAGGTCTAGGTCTAAGATCATATCTTTTGTTCATCTCTGTAATTAGGAATTCAAATCAGAAGGCATGGTATTTGGAAACCTGTGAGGATTCTTGATCTTGTTGAACTTGCTTATTTTGTGAAAAAGGAATGACAGTGGTTCGACTAGAAGAGGTATCCATATTGTTAATGTCTTCAGTGATAGTCATGGTATTATCATCAGGTTGATGATCATCTATCAATAAAGGAGTTGGAATCTACTGATCATTACTAGGTCTTTGAAGAATTTGTAATTGTGGATTTCTTTTCTATCGACCTTGGTTTTAATTTTGAGGTCGAGTGACCGTCTGTTGAACTATTCTGGGTTGAGTCTCAATATTGGAAATTCTATTGGATAGATTTCTAAGAAGTGAAATGATCTCATCTATTTTAGAATATTCAGTTTTAGTCTTTGAAGAAGTAGAGGCCTCTTGACTAGATTTAAGCTTTCTTTGGGCCTTTTCCTCTTTAGCTTTTAAAGTGGCTGAGGCAGCCCTATTTGCTTCCACTTCTATAGCATTAGTTTGCATGTCTTCGAGAGCCCTAGAAATTATTTTTCTTAACATTACAACAAATTCATCTTCAAAGGCTTTTGAAAACCTTGATTTGGTTGCTGCTACAGGGGTTTTGCAATCAAGGGGCATCTTATGATAAAGTTTGTTGAACCTTTTAATAAAATCAGATACAGGTTCACCAAAGCTTCTTTTAAGTTCTTCAAACTCAGTCAAAAAGTAAAGACTGTCTTTCTTCACACCCCATTGGTTTTTGAATATATTTGTTAACTCCTCCCAAGACCTAATGGAATTTGCAGGTAATTGCCTAAACCAGGTTCTCACATTTCCCTCAAGAGATTGGACAAACAACCTCATATAAAGATTTTCTTGTTCTATGCTCATATTATCTGCAAAATCTAGAAATGCTTGAAGATGGTCTTCAGCTGAGGAACCAATTTCTCTAGTATACCTAGGAAGATGTTTTAAATATCTAGGAGGGAATGCATCGAGGTTTTGAGGTAAAACTAAAGTTGCATATCTAGCCTATACAATAGGTTGGAATGCCATAGTAGAAGATGGTGTATGATATGTTTGGGTAGACGTTGAAGAAGAAGAAGAAGAAGATGGTGATAAAGAAGGTGTATATCTATGTGGAGGTGAGGAAGGAGGAGATAAAGGAGGAGATCTCATATATGACTTTAAGGGAGTCTTAATAACTATTTTGGACCTGTGACTGAGTACCCTCTTTAGTTTCAAAGAGTGGATTTGAGTATGTATAAAAGGTCCCTTCAGGTTGTTTAGAAGTAGAAGGGAATGTATAAGTGGTAGGGGAAATGAAGTCTGTAGGTTTGTATTCAAGTAAACGGACACCCAAGTCAGACTCAGATTTAGGTGATCCTATTAGTAGTGGGGGTTCTTGACATGTTTCAAGTGAGTGAATGAGGAAAGCTGATTTGAAATAAACTCCCCTATCTAAAAGTTCAGAAACCCTAGGTGATAATTGTGTCCAATATGGATTGGATGGAATGTTTCTATAGGGATCAAATGATAATATATCTTTCATACTACAAGGCTAAATAAGAAGAATATGGTTGAAGTTTTCTTTTGGAATTGATGCTTCTCACAAGTTTTTTCTGGATCTGACAGAGGACTAACTGTGTCAGATTCAAAATGAGATCTAGTGTGTTGAAAAGGTGCCAGTTTGGCACAATGGAGTCGCTAAGTGAAGAATATTGACCTATCTAGACCTTTAGTCACCTTTAAAGGAATATGATTTATATCGTTGTCCCAGGAAAATTAATCAAATTTGAATCCCCAACAATGGTGCCAGATTGATGTTGTTCCTCTGAGATGATAATGGTCAATTAATCATGCCAGAGCATCTAAGATATTTGTTTTGGGGTTTTGGTTTTGGTTTTTATAGAGGAACAATACCTAGAACAAACCATAAGAATGATGTATTAACTCTTTTACATAGTACTAATAAATAACCAAAGGGCTGCTATTTAACTTCACACAATGATTTGAATTTATAAGGTGTGTAGAAATAATAGTAAGGAGATATGATTAATTTAGATTTCAGGCAGAAAGATAAATCATCATAAGTGGGAAAACCTTTTCCCAATGTTCAAAAGTTAAACAAAATATGCTTAAAATTACATAAGATACTGACAATTTTATGATTTAGAGGGAGCCTTTCAGACAAACAATCCAATATCTCAGTCTCTTTATGATAATAACTTCAGAAGGAATTTTAAGAATAACAGTAACACATTTATTCTCACCCAATATCTCTGTAAAACTAAAACATATACAAAAAAAAAGCATAATGAATGAAACACATGAAAATTTACAGAAGAAAACGAGGTTGTATGATACCAAATTCATAATCATTTGCTTTATTATCAGTGATCTAGAAACAACTTGTACACCAATGCTTTACAAAATTTCTTATGGAAAGGTACCACATTTAATAACTAATAGAAGAGAATTATTTATACAAGTTTAAACAAAATATCCTAAACTAATTACAAAATAGCTTGAAAGAAGATAGGAAAAGAAAAACTGTTGCATGATGTGTCCCTATTAGATAGGAAGTTGTTGATGATTGTTCCTTCAAAATTTGTTGTTGCTGTCTTCTTGTTGGAATGAAAAGTTAATCAATTGTTTCACACAATTGATCCCACCTTTTCTCACTAGATATCTCGAGATTTACCATCCTTCAAATATCTCATCAACTTCGGTATATCTCTCAAAATTGGGTTTAGTGAGAAAAAGGTGTCCAACTTCATATTTGATTGTGAGGTAAGAGCTCAAGGCTTTCAAAAACTCTTGGCCAATAATCTGTCTTTTTATCCCTGCAAATTGACTACTGTCCACTGCAATAGTATATAATCTTTCACAATAATCCTCCAATTTTTCTAGATGATCATTTGATGACACTATCTCTGGTAACCTTTCTTATGCAACATACTGAATTTAGAATGAAACCTTCTAACTGTGGTGTTTAAAGCTTCACATTTTGTTTTTCGCTGAGTTAACAAATTCTTATTCATTAGGACTTTATTAATATCCAAAATAGTAGTTGTCCTATCTGGAATATTTATCTCTTCTAACTACTGCCTAGTTTTAGAGTTTAGTACTCTGATCATCCATGATGCTTCTTTGGGTTTTGTGCCCAATGCTGCCTTCTGGGTCTCTATCTCTTCCCTACATTTAGCAATCAATTCTTGCTGCTCAAAAATGATTTGTATGGATGGCCATACTTCTATTATGGAATGGATAATATCTAACCAGATGTCTTCTTTGGCTTGGGCCAAAGTGTCTTCCATTAGATTATTTCTCTCTAACTGTTTAACCTTGAGCTCTAGCCTATGTGACTTTTTGCATTTCCTCTACATACAAGGTATCACTCTTTACCTTATGTGACTCCAGGGTTTGGAATTTCTAGAGTAACTTCTCATTTTGTTGTTTCTGTGCTTGTAGCTCCTGTGATAACCTTTTTGTTTCACTTGTTGCTGAAGATGAAGCAATGTCAGTAGGAGATGAGCTTATATCTATACCCATCATTGGAATTTCTGTCATCGAGGTCACAACAAACTATGCTGCCTCTTTTTCCTTGAGCAGTTGTTCTATTTGTTCCTCCATTTTCTTGATTTGTATGTTTTTCTCAATGATGAGCTTCAACATCTCCTCCCTGTGTTGTTCATTTTATGCCATTTCTTTGGTCTGTGTATCCTCAGTTGAAGGTAGCTTCAACTGTTTCTTCAAGATTGTAGTTTCTACATTCTTCTTTTGCAGTATTTCTTCAATTGCTTTACAGTCCTAGGGATCATATCCAATTTTAACAATAATATATTCTAAAGTTTTTAACTTGGTATCTTTAGATAAAGATGAGAGTTTTCAGTCTTAAGTTGTGATTGCACATTTGACAAGGCAATTCTGAGCTTGGAAAGAGACATGGAAGTTGTAGTCATTGTTGAAAATAACATCTCGCCTGATTGCCTATGCAAATGCATTTGATCAATAGGATGTATCTAATTTACATCAAATGAAAAGATGGTCTTCTTGTAGTCTGTTGTGGCTTTGGAAAATGGAATTTGAGCCTGCAAAAATTTCATTTGCATCCTTCCTCTTTCACTGTCAAAGGCAGAGAGAAGTCTATGCTGAGAAGTGGATGTCTGTTTCCACAACTGACTGCATACTTGAGATTTAAGAGTTTCATTCTTTTGCTTGATTTCCAAAAATGTTGAGAAGATATTAGTATCTCTAGATGTGTTGGTCTCAGTTGACTGAATAATATCCATAGGTTCAATTGAAGGAGTTGAAGAAGTAGAATGTGGCTTGGGATCAGTGGTCCTTGCTGATGAAACATCTTCCAATTCTCCAAGATCAATTGTTTATGGTGGCTTGCTTCCTGATGACATTGATAGTCCAACTTTAAACTTCTTTTGTAAGATATAGTACTCTTTACCTGATTCTTTAGCTGACTGAGTTTTCTCTCTGAATCTTTTATGCTGAGTACTCTAAGTAGCTCGATTCTTTACCTGTGGAATGGAAATAATCTGTTCATCTTCTTCTATGAGAGTTCCTTTAGACCACTGCTCCTGGTTCATGAACTTCTCCAATTACGGCCCAAGAGTATGGCTGTAAGGCGTTGCCTTCAATAGCATGCTTAGAGCTGAAATGATCCCAAAAGGATCATAAGAACAAGTGAACCTTGGATGGAGGTTCATGTTCTTTAATAATCTGTTTGCCTCTGTACCTGCAGACCTAGTGTTACAAATGAATGTCCCTACCTTGGCTTTGAGTTTGAACTGTGACTTCTTCTTGTCTGAGACAAAATGGAATTCATCCATATTTATCATATCCCTAATCTATTCCATGAGAAAATCCTCATTGGCACATACTTAGGCAGTTTGTATGGAGACAACTCACTGCCATATATCCTAATCTCAGTGTAATTTTGGTAGAGGTACCAGTCACTAGTCTTGGTCTGTTCTAATAGGTGTAATGTTCTCTTAATCTCTTCTCCAATTCTGGGCTTTGCCTGGCTGTTGATTAATTCGAGAATTGGATGTACAAAAGAGTCAATAAATTGAGAGAATGTAAAGTTGAATGATCCTGCTCTTACTAACTCTGTCCAATGAATCACTGATTGATTCACTCCTTGCTCATCTTGTCTGTTAAGATGGATGGGCAATAGATCTCCCTGTTGAAACAAAATTAAATGGATTATGAATGAATTGTACTTGAAAACTCCTTGAGTGGTCAAATTCATAAACTGTTCTTGTATATTATCAGCCAAAAATTGTCTATAATTATATATGAAAGCAGGTTGATATTCTTTGTGTAAAATGGAAAAGAATCCAAGGATGGATTGATCAACAGATTGGTCATTTTCATAGCCTAGGAGGTATGATAACAGAGAGATAATATGTCTAGTGGCTTCAGGGAACATGGAAGATGAATATGGTAGATTTCTCTTTGGTAATTCAACATCTTTTGGTAAGAAAAGTTCAAAGATAAGGGTTATTTATGGGAAAGTGAGTTTATTGTAAAGGTCCATGAGAGTTGCTGGTGAAAAATGGCTAAGGGAGTTAGATGGAGGTATCATTAACATCTGATTTATGCTATGAGCAGTAATGGTGATCATGATTTTTCCATCCTGAGTCATCACTGTTCTTTGCACAGGATCATACCTGGCTTGACACCAAGTAATTAGATCAGGGAAGTGATGAGTCTTGAGAAAAGAATATAATGGAAAAAGTGTCTCCCAGAAGCGAATGAGGTCCTCTTTATCAACATATTTCAGTTTTAACCATAAATGTAATTCATAACAATCGAATTCACATTCACAATCATTGATCTTGAAAAGGGAGTCTACAAGGGGCATATGATCCAAATCAAGGGAGACAATAGAGGGATTCCCTTCTTCAGCAGTCTTCTGTATTTTTGCTTTAGGAGCCATCCTACTACAGGGGAAAATCAGAAACTATTTTAATCAAAAGATGGATGACAATGGCGAAAATACACACAAAGTGACAAATAGCGCTTTTGGTATATGAATGTAAGCGAAAAGTGGAAAAGATTAGAGCCATGGGGTATTTTATAGGTGCAATTGGGATTAATTCACTGTTTAAATGTAGTCATAGGCAAGTAATTTGTAGAGGAATGTGAATTAATGAGGTAATTAAACAGTTAATTAAGTATAGCAATGAGTTTGGAGCGTATGGGCAACGACATTATAACGTGGCGTGTGGTGAATGGGTGAGTGAAAATGGAATAGTGACGTGGAGGATCATGAATGGATGGAAGATAACAAATTTATATGGGACGGGAAGAAGTCAACGTTCGGATGGAGGAAAACCGCTAGCAGATTTCGGGGGGGGGGGGGGGGGGTGGGGCATGATGGTTTATGCTTTTGATCCTTGGGGGTCTGAAACATTGTGGGGGTGCCATGTTGCAAAAAGGGGAAGCCATTAAAACTTATTTTCGGAACCTCCCCCCCTTGCGTTAACGGGAAATAGCCGAAGGGGGTCTGAAAAGCTTCCTCCGCTGTTGATCTCGGCAGAGTGAATGATCTCCGTTGGAATATGCTCGGCAGTTATCGACGCTTGACGTGATGTTTTGTCGTTTCTGCCGATGTGACAAAAGCATATAATATGAATTATTTGCAAGGTTATCAAGCCTTATTACAATAATAAATTGTAATCAAAGAATTTAAGTGTTGATTAATCTAAACAACATTTTTAAAGGCGCATTTTGAGCTAGCAACCTTAATTTTATTTTCTAAGGCATTTTATTTTCTTTTATTATTTATCTAACATTTTATTTTTTCCTTCCTTTTTTAGAGCAACTACCCTATCATTTTATTTGATATGGAACTGAAATTATAATCACTCCTAACATTTTTATTTTCCATTTTGTTTTTGGTCCATATCCTATCTTATCATTTCTCTATGGCATTTTGATTTTTCATCTAGTAGCTAACTTATCAAAAACAAGAATGTTACAACATTGTTATTGTAGTTGGACTACTCCAGTTGCTTTAATGATATGTGTTGTTTAACTTACGTACTTGTGTGTGAACTGATTTACATGAAATTATATGAATCTTGTTGTTAATGTGTTTCATATGTTGTTAATGTTGTCACCGTTTGTGTCGACTTCTCTGCCGGACATCAGACAAACCTTTCCCTTGAACCTTTCTATAATAACCGTCACACTCATCTCGAATTAATCCATGAGTTTTGTATGTGTTATCTTACCTTGTATGATGTGACTGCTGCATTCGAGTGGAATGCTCCGCCAGCAGCTATGCATGTCCTTTGTGTTGTGTGTTCCTAGTCAAGTTGGGACTGATCCCTTTCAACCGGGAACTCACCTTCACCTGCTTCCCCTTTCGAAGTGTTGGAACCTCTCATACACCTTCCTTGACTCCCTACATCAGACACACCCTTGCTGCTGGTAGAGTTATTCTACTTGGCTTTGTGCGACATCGCAATCAAGGCATTACCTTATGATCCACTGCAGGGACTCCTACACCAAAATGGTCTGAGGTCTAATTGGGACTTCTTATCGGGGGGATCCCCTTGACATGTTGGCAGGTCCTATACCATCAACAGATAGCAGTAGTAGTCATAGGCTCAAATGCTTCAAAAACTGAAAATCATTGGACAAGGAAAATACATTTGACGTAAAAAAAACCTAAGACCCTAACAGTGCCCATTGTTTTTCACTGCATGAATCCTTCTGTTGATGCTTAGCCCATAATCTTTTCTAAATGGAATTTCAAATGAATTATGGGCTTTCGAGCATGACCCATCTATGTGCACCATTGGAAAGTGCCGCCTATTTCTTAGCACTATGTTTTTGGAGAATCCAGGATTGACCTACATTCCACTTGTCAACCTCCTATACCCTACAATGGTCTCTTCCCATCAGTCCGACTGAAATGCATGACTTTTCATTACAAATGCTTCTAGGCTATCTTTTTTTACAGGTTCTGTTAGTTGAAAGTTCGTCCGTTGTTGTCCCTTGCTAGCCCTGCTCCTTGCCATCCCGTAACCCCTTTTAAATAAACATTCTAATTTTCTTTTCTACTACTCCCTACAACTGTGATGCTCCTTTTTGAATTAATAATTAGTTACGGGGTTTCCAACCTCTAGGGTATTCTCACTGCCACGGTGACATCATGCCAGTGTCATCCATGCCACATGTCGACATGCGAGAGGTCCATGTGTCACCCATATATGAGCCTTTTGTGTATTTGAAAACACCAAAATAACTTGCCACGTGTTCAAGAGTGTCATGCTGAAGTCATCTCTGACCAATAATATGTTGCCACTTGTCCTGTAGGAGGACAGAGAAGGGTCCCTTGATCCTTGGTTTTGCAAAGTGATTTCCTTTGTAGATGGTTCTATGCCCAAAGTGACTTGTTGCCAAACCAATTCTCGAAGCCCTCAATCCCGACGCTTTTAAGAAATTCTTTTAAAAAAAAGTTGTGGGGTTTCAACCTTCCGAGATTCCAATGTCCAGGTTTTCGACACTCTAGGATTTTGACCTTCTGGGATTTGTTCCCATGACCCCAGATCAAGACTATCATGTAACATTTCTTTCAGGTTTCCTGGCCTTTCGAGCATCCATACTTCCAGGATTCTCGGTAGAGTTCACAGTACCCTAGCTCACTGCTATCTCGTATCTATTTTAAATAATTTTTTTGGCTTTGGACCTTCCAGGGTTTTGGGGACTAATCCTAAGGACTTCAGGTCCTAACTTTGTTTAACCATAACTTTCAATCTAGAGGGCCATTTTGCAGATTTCCCATACCATTATAAAGATATTTCCAAGCACTAACCATGTCATTCCTAAGAGCATTTCAGCAAGTATCATGATTCATAAATTTCTCCAAATCTTAGGACTCCCAACCATCATAATCATCATTTTATGGCTTCTCTAATAAGTCCGCTTCTAGGATGATTCTTTACAAGAGACTGCAACAATCGTGCATCTTCCCCTAATATTAACAAACCATGCACATTCATGATAGCCCAGTTGCCATCATAGCTAGCTTAGTGGACATCAATTCTAACACTTATGTTGCCACAAACATCCATGCTAGTCTGGTTGACATCAATGCCATCACACTAGCTTTCACTAGCAATCAGGGAATGCCAACTCTCCTAGCATGATTGTTGACATAAATTCCAATACACTTTCTTCCACTAGCCAATGTCAATTGTCAAACAATCCCACCCTTTGGCATTGGTGTCAAAACCTCATCACTTCTCCACATTGATGGCCAATCCTCATGTTACTTCCATACTTCTCCTTGCATGAGACACCAATGGTTTTCTCCCCTCTGCATGGGCCATCACAACTTCTCTAATGAGCTTCTCTCTCCCTTATCCATGAATGGAAAAGGGCTAGAAGTTGATTTTTCTTTCCCTTTCAGTCTCAAACTAGGGCTTTGGCAGTTGATGTGCATTCTTTGTCTGCAAAATTCTCTTCAAGGGCTGATATCTCCTTGATGGGGCACTAGAAGTCTGTCACCCAAGCTCAACTCTCTTGTAGCTACTGTTTCTCTATGAATTTGACATATGTGATATGCTCCCCTTGAACATATACTACCTCTACTTTGAATAATCCTCCAGTTCTGAATGCTTTAGGTTGGTGGTTGTATACTCTCTCTTCTAATGCATCTTTTATACCAACTAAAGGAAACTGATACTAATTAAAACTCCTCATCGTATTGATACTGTTATAAATACCATTGATATATGATGAATTTTGGGTTGCTCTTCACTGTCGCTGCTATTGCTAGGACTGTGCTCACTTTTCCTAAGCATCTTCATTAACCAACTCGCTCCCCCTGAGATCAGGCTACTCAAAATATGGATTGCTTTTAAATAACACCAATTGCACCAAGAAATTGATACAAATTGGATACTATATGAGAGAAAACTCTAAAACTTCCTTTAAGAAAGAAATTCCCATTTGCACAAAAGGTTGCTCCATACGAACCCAGACCACCAATTGTCATAGTGATACCAATTAAAATCTAAGGGACATTCAAAGCTTGTGCCCATTGTGTTTCATAAACACATGACTGTTATGAAAAATCAAATTCACAACTTAAATGAAATAAGGGTATTTAACCCAAGATTCAAACCTTCATTTCCTGTGAAATATTTCTTCCTGAGGCTGAAAAATGTTGCCTGCTACTACTTCTAAAGACTCTCACCCTGAGCCAATGTTCTTTAATCTCCTGCATTTGCTTCCGTGCATCTGTATGGGGACAGATCATGTGGACCTGAATTGACTGTGGGGATTTTTTCATTCCACACTTTTGCTGCAACTCATCTTCTCCCACAACATAAAATGTTGTTGTGTACTCCTCTTGAAACCATGTTGGCTTCCATCTCCTTTCCCTTTCAATACTAATACATTTGAAATAGACAAATTCATTACTATAATTGGCAAGGGGACTTGGTCATACCTTTAATCATTCAGATGCACCTTTTCTTAATTATTTTTGGTTTCCTGCATCTGAATTATTTGGCCTCACTTGAGGCCACTCTCTTCTTTTAATGAAGAGAAATAGATGATCTACTCCCATAGAGTAGATTGTCCTATTTATTCTTCCAAACCCTTTTGTTTCCTCTTTGCTTTGTTTGCATGAGAGAAGTACTTGGGTTGTTTTTGCTCTTGATTCCTTGCAATATATGCTGAATGTAGTTGATGCTCACAGAGGTGACCACCATAGGGATAATATAATCATTCTTCTTGTTTCCCTTCAGATTTATTTCCCTCCTCTTCTTAATCCTACAATACAAAACACTAAGGATACACTCAGCTTCCTTTGTTCTATTATTCTTTTTTGTCTTCAAACCCTGAGTTGCTACATCTTGCTGCATCACCTGGGATGCATGCCTCAACGTCTCATTTTTGTAGCTTGCTACCTTGTGCCCAAGATTTCCACAATTGTAGAATTTTACATAGCACACAAATGGGGCAGAGGGGTTACTATTCTTGACAACCTTTTTGTCAAAACTCCTAATGCATCCAACATGCTTTCTCTTGGCAACATTGTGCATTCTTGGGTTGCTGCTACCCAACACATCTTGTTTTCTTGCATGCCATCTAGAATCTATGGATTTATGTCCAAAATTACTGCAAGAGAAAAAATAACCATGAAAAGGCTTTTGAGGATTGAAGATACCTTTTCTTTGAAAGCTTTGTCATTTAGGGGGAAAGGACCTCTACTGGTTCTTTATGTTCCTTACATGATAGTTGCATTACTGACTTGCACTCTTTCTTGTTGCTACTTGGCTATGTTATGTTGCTCTTCTTGTTGTTGCTTCTTTGAATTTTGTTGTTGCCTCTTCAATTGTTGTTGTTTCATTCCTTTATTATTGTTGGAACTTCCAACTGCCCTTACAAGGGTGATTTACCCTCCAACCTTTTCCTTCATGGAGCTTGGTTCTTCTTTGAAACCCAAACCAACCATGATGATAGGGGATCTCTGCTTAACAAGCATCCCATTCAAAGCCTTTGTTCTCTCCCCAAGCTTATGGTATCGAGACAACTCTATATTTGACATTTCTAAGTCTTGTCTCAATGAGACTACATCAGCTTGTAGTCTCTCAAAAAGGGATTCTCTTTCATTCAATTGATTGGTTATCATCCCATTCAGTGTACTAGCCTCTTAATTTTGAGATTTTAAGTCTATAATTGTTTTTCTTAACGTTTTATTCTCAAGCTCATAAATTTTCAATTGCCCCTCTTGCTTGAGATTTTCCTTTGATAGGTCCTTGATCTCTTTTAGAGTAGAGATAAACTTCTTTCTAAAGTAGATCCTCACATATAGATCCTTTTCTTCACTATCAAAGGTGCTAGTTAAACCACCACATAGATCTAAATTCCTCTATGTGTCCATGGAATCTTCCACAAGTCTAAGAAGTATTCCATCTTCATCACTTCCAAGGATACTACTATTCTCTTCTTGAGATGTACTCTTTTCTTCTCCAGAGGATCCCTCATTTTCTATTGCTACTAAAGTAGGTATACCTTCATTACTACTACTAGATGCATGGATATCTCTATTTTCAAGTGATTCATATGAACATCTAGATAATGATTGACCTACTTCTTTATGCTTATTACATAGTAATAACATACCTCCTGAGCAACATGGCATTTCTTTAGCACCTCCATCATCCTCTTGAGAGTGATTAGCAACAACTTGCTCATTAGAAGAAGGATATTCAATCCTTTGAGCATCTTTCCTCAAGGATGGCTTCTTCTTCTTCATCCTTTTGTTCTTTTCATTATTAGTAGCCTTCACAGATTCATGATCACTACTTGAGCAATAGGATTCATCAATCTCCTCTGTTGTTGCATTGATTTTTCCTCCACATAGACATTGTAGTCTATCCAACATTTCCTTTGTTGTCTCACAATGCCTCACTTTATCAACACCAGGCTTAGAAAACCCTTTCATGATAATCTCCTTAGCTTCTGCATTAAATTCATTCTTCTCTCCATATTCTATAGAAAACCAAATATATTCATTGATTACCATTAAACATGCTCCCATTCTAATCCTCCAGAGCTCATAGTCTGATCCATTCAAATATGGAACTCCCTCCAATGTTAGCCAAATTTGATTAGCCATTGTTTCCCTCTGATCTACCTTCGAGTGGTTAAGTTGTTCCTGAAGGAACCAAGCTCTAATACCAATTGTTGGAAAAAATGTTTAATACTGAGAGGGGGGGGGGGTTTACTCAGTATTAAGGCTAATTCAATTTTTTTTTGCCAATTTATATTTAAAATTCAGACTTGCAATCATTGTGTGAGCAACCATTAACCAAACATAACATCAACTATATCAACTAATACAAGCATACACATCATGAGACACAAACACATGAGACACAAAGGTTTAACATGGAAACCATTTCTGGAGAAAGACCACCAAATATTGTTTTATTATTGGTGGAAATAAGAGAGCTTACTCTATTACATCAAAAATTGTTTATGAGCCACCACTCACAGGAAGCACCAACTCCCTTTAATTGTTTGCTAGCACCCACTAACAGGAAGCACCAACTCCCTCATTTTGTAGAAACTTGATAAGGTTACAAGAAGCACCTTATGAAGTGCCAACTTCATGAATATTTTGCAAGCACCAACTTGCAGGAGGAACCAACCCCCAAGACTTCCTTAGACACCCACTAGAGATGGAAGCACCAACTTCCTGTATGTAGGCTCCAACCCACACTCAATAAGGACTAATGTTCTTTGTACTTGGCATACACTCTTCTTGACTTAAACCCTCTATTCACCTCTGTATTTGTCCCACACAACATTTTGTGTTCTCTTCTCACTCTGCAAAAACCCACTATTCTTCTAAAAAACATTCACTAATAAACAACCCTCACTGAACTCTGTCCACACTGCAACAACATACGCTTTCACAAAAATCTCTCTACTCTCTACTCTCTTCCATTCCACAGGCTCTCTTGGCCTCTCACAGCAGCAAAGACAAACTTTAGGCCTCTTTCCTCCACATAGGCACTCCCAGAATCTCTCTATAGCTCATGTACACTTTTCCTCTTCTCAACAATGCACATGCTTAGCTCTTCACAGAATTCTCTCACACAAAGCTATCTTCTCTCAACCTTCTACTTCTACATAGGAACTCTTGGCCCTCTTGGCAGCAACACACACCCACTTGGAGCTCTCGACTAAGCTCACTAACAACAATGATGTTTCCCCAACATTGCTCAATTTCAATCCTAGGTTTTGTTTCATTGATACATAATGATCGATGAAATCCATGTCAAGCATTAACCTGCCATTCACATTGCCAGAGTGTACTCCTGCACTCCTTTCCAATGTTGCGTCTTATACATAGGCACTGTAGCTTGATTAAACACTAAGCATGGGCTCATGAGCATTTTCTACAGTAAACATCTACAACTGCATTATAATTAATGTAGAGACTGGACACTTGAGTGTCTCCCATACAAAGAATAAATTCTCGGTCAACCTATACACTCCAACAAGGCTCCCCATGCTTATTAATTTGATCGCAGTGCTTAGAATGTACTCCAACATGGCTTTGTTCTTTCTATGATCAAATCTCCTGTTCTTGAGGTTTTGTTCTTCATTTAATTCAATGAAGCGTGCAAGCAAGATCAATGATGCCTTGCTTCTGCTTGAGATAGACACCATTATTTCATCATGTGAAACCATGGTCCTATCTATTATTTGGTTCAACAGTTTGGGCAGTTGCCATTATTCCAGTGACCAACTCTTATGTGTTCATTTACCCAACTTTCGACCCATCCATGCCTTCATACAACTTATGGGTCCATATGAGTTGGATCCCGGAAGTCGTAGTCCCCATAACGTTTCTTTAAATACAATTTGACAATAATTACGGGCTTTTGGGCTTCCAAGAACTAGTCCACTAGGGTTCACTATGTGTCATCTTATTACATTCTTTAAACATTTCCCTCTAACACTTGCCCACAATGTTTTTCCATTGTGAATAACCCATAGGCTCTAAGTTGCTTAACATTCAAGAACCATTCCAAATACAATCCTGGGCACCTATTTGAACTATAGCCCTGAGGGCTTAAATATTACCATTAAACTTATGGTGCCCATGGTCTTCTGTTACATGAATCCTTCTACTAATGCTTAGCCCATAACCTTTTCTAAATTGAATTTCAAATGACTTATGGGCTTTAGGGTTTCTGGGCATGACCCACTTGTGTGCACCATTGGCAACTGTTGCCTCTTCCTTCACACTCTATTTTTGGAGAATCCAGACTCGGCCTACATCCCACTTGTATATCTCCTGTACCCTATGCTGTCCTTTTCCCGTCAATCCCACTAGAATGCCTGAATATTCATTACAAATGCTTCCAGACTATTTTCCGTTACGGGTTCTATTAGTTGATGGTTTTTCAATTGTTGTCCCTTTCTAGCCTAACTCCTTGCCATCCCATAGCCCCTTTTATATAAACATTCGAGTTTTCTTTGCTACAGTTCCCTGTTCCCCGCAACCCCGACACTTCTTTTTGAATTAACAATTAGTTAAGGGGTTCTTAACCTCCAGGATATGCTCATTTCCAAGGTGAGGTCATGCTGATTTCATCCATGCCACATGTCGACCCGTGAGAGGTCCATGTGTCACTCGTATATGGGCCTTTTGGGTACTCAAAAACACCAAAACTGCTTGCTAATTTTCCAAGAGTATGTCATGTTGACATCATTTCCGACAAATAATATGTTGCCACTTGTCTTGTTGGAGGAGAGAGAAAGGGTCCCTTGATCCTTCGTTTTGCAGGCGATTTCCTTTGTAAGTGGTTCTATGCTCGAAGTGACCTGTTGAAAAACCAATGCTTAAAGCCCTCAATCATGGCACTTTTAAAAAATTCTTTTAACAAAAAATTACTGACTTCTAACGTTTCAAGATTCCAATCCTATGGGCTTTTGACCTTCTCAGATTTCGACCTTCTGGGATTTGTTCCTGCAACCTGGATCATGACTATCCCATTACATTTATTTTGGGCTTCCAGGATTTTTGGCACTATTTCTGCTACCCCATCTCACTGCTACCACATATCTCTTTTAAATAAGATTTCACGCTTCCAACCTTCTAGGGTTCCGAGGACTACTCCTAAGGACTTAAGGTCCTAAATTTATCTGACCATAAATTTCAATCTAGAGGTCCATTTGCAGACTTCCACATACCGTTGGAAATATATTTCCAATCAATTTCCAACCATGCTAGTCCTAAGAGCATTTGAGAAAGCCTCATGATGAATAAATTCCTCTAAAGCTCGAGACTCCCAACCATCATAGTCATCATTTCATGGCTTCTCCAATAAGCCTGCTATGGTAATGATTCTCTAGAAGAGACTAAAACAACCATGGGACTACTCTTGAGCTTGACACACCATACACATCAATTATAGCCCAGTTGCGATCACAGTTAGCCTAGTGGACATCAATGATAACACTTTTGATGCCACGAACATCCATGCTAGTCTGGTTGACATCAATGAAATCACACTAGTTGTCACTAGCAATCGGGAAATGCCAACTCTCTTAACATGACTGTTGACATCAATACCAACACACTTGCTACCACTAGCCAACACCAATTATCAAAGAATCCCCCCCCTTTGGTATTGACGACAACACCTCATCACTTCTCCACACTGATGGCCAATCCTTATGTTGTTTCCATACTTCTCCTTGCATGAGCCACCATGGATTTCTCTCCTCTGCATGGGCCATCAAAACTTCTCTAATGAGCTTCTCCCCCCCTTTGACATCAATGAAAAAGTGCTACAAGCTGCTTATTCTTTACCTTTCAGTCTCAGACTGGGGCTTTGGTTGTTGATGTGCATTCTACGTCTACAATCTTCTCTTCAAAGGCTGGTATCTCCTTAATGGGGCATTAAAAGTATGTCACCCAAGCTCAAATCTCTTGTAGTTGATGTTTTTATATGAACTGGACATATGTGATATGCTCCCTGTGAAATGGACATATGTGATATGCCTCTACTTTGAATAATCCTCCAATTCTGATTGCCTTAGGCTGGTGGCTGTATACTTTATCTACCAAATAATATTTTTTATCAGTTAAAGTAAATTGATACCAATTAAATCTCCTCATGGTATTTTTTCTTCTACAAATACCATCCATTAATGATGCATTTTGGCTTGCTCTTCACTATTGCTGTTACTGCTAGGATTGTGCTCACTTTCTTGAGCATCTTCATTAACCAACTCTACTCCCCCTGAGATCAGGCTAATCCAAATATGGATTATTGCTTAAATAATACCAAATGCACCAAGAAATTGATACAAATTTGATAGTGTACCAGGCAAACTCTAATACTTTATTTCAAAAAGAAAAGCTCATTTACACAAAAGGCTGCTCCATATGAACCCATACCACCAATTGTCATAGCGATACCAATTGAAAGATAAGGGACATTCAAAGCTTATTCCCACTGTGTTTCATGAACACAATACTGCTAGGCAAAATCAAATTCAAAACTTAAATGAAATAAGGATATTTCACGCAAGATACAAACCTTCCATTTCCTATGCAATCTTTCTTCCTGAGGCTGAAAAATGTTTCCTTCTACTGCTGCTAAAGCAACTCCCATAGAGCCAATGCTCTCTGATCTCTTGCATCCAATTCCTTGCATCTACGTGGTGATAGATCATGTGGACCAGACTTGACTGTGGGATTATTGTCATTCCACAATTCTATTGCAACTCATCTTCTCCCACAACATAAAATTTTGTTGTGTACTCCCCTTGAAACCATGCTGGTTGCACTCTCCTTTCCCTTTCAATGTTGATACATTTGGAATACACAAATTCCTTAGTGCAATCAGCAAAGGGACTTGGTCATACCTTAATCATTCAGATGCACATTTGCTTAATTCTTCTTTGGTTACCTGCATCTGAATTATTTGGCTTCACTTGAGGCCATTCTCTTCTTTTAATGAAGATAAATAGAGGATCTACTCCCACAAAGTATATTATCCTCTTTCTTTTACCAAACCCTTTTGCTTCCTCTTTGCTTTGTTTGCACGAGATAAGTACTTGGGTTGTTACTACTCTTGCTTCCTCCCAATTTATGTTGAATGCAACTAATGCTCACAAAGGGGACCATCATAGGGACAAAAGAATCATTCTTCTTGTTTCCCTCCTTCTCTTCTTGATCCTACAATACAAAGCACTAAGGATACACTCAACTTCCTTTGTTCTATTTTTCCTTTTTTTATCTTCAAACCCCGAGCTCCTACATCTTGTTTCATAACCTGGGATACATGCGTCGAATTCTCATGTTTGCATCCTGTTGCCTTGTTCCCAATATTGCCACAATTGTAGCATTTGACATATCACAAGAATGAGACATAGGAGTTACTATTCTTGACAACCTTCTTGTCAAAACTCGTATTGCAGCCAACATGTTTTCTCCTTGCAACTTTGCGAATTCTTGGGTTGCCACTACGCAGCACATCTTATTTTTTTTCATGCCATATGCAATCTATGGCATGATGTCCGAAATTACTGTAAGAGAAACAATAACCATGAAAAGGTTTTTTAGGATTGAAGATACCTTTTATCTAAGAGCTTTTTCCTTGAGGGGGAAGGACCTCTATTGGTTATTCATGTTCCTTCAATGAAAATTTACATTACTGCCTTGCACTCTTCCTTGTTGCTCCTTGGCTTTGTTCTACTGCTCTTCTCGCTATTGCTTCTTGGCATTTTGCGACTGCCTCTTCCCTTGTTGTTTTCGCTTTCCTTTTTTGTTGTTGGAAATTCCAACTGCCCTTACATGGGTGATTGATCCTTCATCCTTTTCCTTCATGGATCTTGGTTCTTCTTTAAAACCTAAACTATTTTTGATGAGAGGTGATCTCTACTTAAAAAGCATCTCATTCAAATCTTTTGTGTTCTCATCAAGCTTCTGGTATTGAGACAACTCTTTATTTGACTTTTATAAGTCTTGTTTCAATGAGACTACTTTAGCTTGTAGTCTCTAAAAAAGTTCTTCTCTTTCATTCAACTAATTGGTTATCATCCCATGCAGCCTACTAGCCTCTTCTTGTTGAACATTTAAGTTTATAATTTTTTTGCTCAATGTTTCATTCTCAAGCTCATAAATTTTAAGTTGCTCCTCTTGCTTGAGATTTGCCTCTGATAGGTCCTTTATCTCTTTTAGAGTAGAGATAAACTTCTTTCTAAAGTATATCCTTTCATCTAAATCCTTTTCTTTGCTATCAGAGGTGCTAGCTAAACAACCACAAAGATCTAAATTCCCCTATGTTTCCATGGAATCCTCCACAAGTTTGAGAAGCATTCCATCTTTATCACTTCCAGGGATACTCCTATTCTCTTCTTGAGATGTACTCTATTCTTCTTCAGAAGATCCCTCATTTTCTATTGCTACTAAATTATGTCTAACTTCATTACTACTCCTAGATGCATGGCTATATATATTTTCAAGTGATTCACATGAACATATAGATACTGATTGAACTATTTCTTTACATTTATTACAGAGCAATAACGTACCTCTTGAGCAACATGGCCTTTCTTCTACGTCTCCATCATCCTCTCGAGAGTGATGAGTAGAAACTTGCTCACTAAAATAAGGATCTTCAATCCTTTGAGCATATTTCCTTCGTGATGCCTTCTTATTCCTTCTCTTCTTTTCATTATCAACAACCTCCACATATTCAGGATCACTACTTGAGTAACAAGGTTCATCAATCTCCTCTGTTGTTGCATTGCTTTTTCCTCCATATAGAAATTTTAGTCTATCCAACATTTCATTTGTTGTCTCACAATGACTCACTTTATCAACATCTGGCTTAGACAACCCTTTCATGATAATCACCCTGGTTTCTGCATTAAAATCATTCTTCTCTTCATGTTCTACACACAACCAAATATCTTCATTGATTACCACTAAACATGCTCCCATTCTAATCCTCCAGAGCTCATAGTTTGATCCATTCAAACATGGAACTCCATTTGTTGTTAGCCAAACTTGATTAGCCATTGTTTCTCTTTGATCTACCTTTGATCCATTAAGTTGTTCCTGAAGGAACTGGGCTTTGATACCAATTGTTGGAAATGATGTTTAATGCTGGGGGGTGAATAAATATTAAGGCTAATTCAATTTTTTTTCTGCCAATTTATATTTAACATTCAGACTTGGAAATCATTGTGTGAGCAACCATCAACCAAACATAACAACAACTATATCAACTAATACAAGCATACACATCATGAGAAACAAACACATGAGACACATAGGTTTAACATGAAAACCCTTTTGGGAGAAAAACCACCAAATCTTGTTTTGTTATTGATGTAAATAAGAGCACCTACTCTATTACATCATATTTTTTTGGTGAGCCACCACTCATAGGAACCACCAACTCCCTTTGATTGTTTGCTAGCACCCATTAGTAGGAAGCACCAACTCCCTCCTTTTGTAGACATCATATCAACTTACTAGAAGCACCTTATGAAGCACTGACTAAGGCTAATTCATTTTTTTCTGCCAACTTATATTTAACATTCAGACTTGGAAATCATTGTGTGATCAACCATCAACCAAACATAACAACAACTATATCAATTAATACAAGCATACACACCATGAGCAACAAACACATGAGACACATAGGTTTAACATGAAAATCCTTCTGGGAGAAAAACCACCAAATCTTGTTTTGTTATTGATGTAAATAAGAGAATCTACTCTATTACATCATATTTTATTTGTGAGCCACCACTCACAGGAATCACCATCTCCCTTTGATTGTTTGCTAGCACCCATTAGTAGGAAGCATCATCTCCCTCCTTTTGTAGACATCAGATCAACTTATTAGAAGCACCTTATGAAGCACTGATTTCATCAATTTGTTGCAAGCACCAACTTGCATCTCCTTGGATTTATGCAAGCACCAACTTGTAGGAGACACCATCCCCCAAGACTTCCTAAGACACTCACTAGAGATGGAAGCACCAACTTCCATAATCCAAGCTCCAACCCACACACAATAAGGAACTAATATTATCTGTAGTTGGCAACCTCTCTGCTTGATTTAAGCTCTCTGTTCACCTCTACCTTTGTCCCATGCAGCATTCTCTATCCTTTACTCACTCTGCAACAACCTGCTATCATTGTCAACAACGTTCACTAATACACAACCCTCACTACACTCTATCCACTTTTCAGTAGCATACACTCTGACACAAATCTCTCTGCTCTTGGACCTCTTCTATTCCACAGTCTCTCTTGGCCTCTCACAGCGACACAAGCACACTTTGGGCCTCTTTCGTGTACATAGGCACTCTCGGTCTCTCTCTTCAGCACAAACACACTTTTCCTCTTCTCAACAGTGCACACAAAGAGCTCTTCATAGACCTCTCTCACACAAATCTCTCTACTCTCGGCTCTCTACTTCTGCATAGGCACTCTCGACCCTCTTCTCAGTAGCGCACACCCATTCAGAATTCCCCACTCATCTCTCTAACAACAAATATTCTTCCCCACATTCCACAATTGCAATCATGGGTTTTGTTTCACTGAAACACAATGATCAATGTATTCCCTGTCAACCATTAACCTAAGATTCACACTTCCTGAGTGTAATCCTGCACATGGCATTCCTTCCTATTATTGCGACCGATACATAAGCACTGTAGCTTCATTAAATACCAAGCATGGGATCCTGAGCTTTTTCTACATTGAACGACACAATTGCATTGTAGTTAATGCAGAGAATGGCCACCTGAGTGTTTCCCATACAAAAAATAAATTCTTAGTCAACCTACACACTCCACCAAGGTTCCACATGCTTATTAATTTGATCGTAGTGCTCAAAATGTACTCCAACATGGCTCTGTTTTTTCTGTGATCAAATCTCCTATCTTTGAGGCTTTCTTCTTCATTCAATTCAATGAAGCATGCAAGAAAGATAATATATTCCTTGCTTATGCTCGAGATAGACTCCATTATTTCATCATGTGCAACTGTGGTTTTATTTATTCTTTGAGCCAATAGTTTATGAAGTTGCCATTATTCAAACGACCAACTCTTCTATGTGCATTTACCTAGCTTTTGACTCATCCATGCCTTCATACAAATCGTGGCACTATATGAGCTGGATCCTGGAAGCCTTGGTCCCTGTAACTTTTATTTAAATACAATTTGACAAGAGTTACGAGCTTCCAAACTTTGGGGTACTAACCCACCTAGGTGCACTATTGATAGTGAGTTGGGGTCTTTTTACATTTTTTAAACATATGCCTCTAACACTTGCCCATAATGTTTTT
This sequence comes from Pinus taeda, assembly GCA_000404065.3. NCBI lineage: Eukaryota > Viridiplantae > Streptophyta > Pinopsida > Pinales > Pinaceae > Pinus > Pinus taeda. The sequence continues at coordinate 27,861 of APFE030136533.1, forward strand.
CCATTGTGAATATCACGTAGGCTCTTGGTTGCTTAATATTGAAGAACTCTACCAAACACACTCCTAGGCGCCTCTTTGAACTATAGCCCCGAGGGATTAAATATCACTATCAAACTTATGGGGCCCATGGTATTTCACTGCATGAATCCTTTTGCTAGCGCTTAGCCTGTAACCTTTTCTAAATTTAATTTCAAATGACTTATGGGCTTTCAGGCTTCTAGGTATGGCCCACCTATGTGCATTGTTGGCAATTTCCGCCTCTTCATTTGCACTCTGTTGTTGGAGAATCTAGGCTTGGCCTACATTCCACTTTTCGACCTCTTGTACCCTATGCTAGCCTCTACTTTTCGGTCCTACTGGAATGCCCTAATATTCATTACAAATGTTTTTGAGCTATTTTCTATTACATGTTTTTTTAGTTGACGGTCCACCAATTGTTTTCCCTTGATATCTTGACTCCTTTCCATCTCGTAACCCCTTTTAAATAAACATCTGGGTTTTCTTTTCTACTTTTCCTTGCTCCTTGCAACCTTGACGCTCCTTTTTGAATTAACAATTAGTTACAGTGTTTCCAGCCTCCAGGGTATGCTCACTTCTAGGATGACATCATGCTGATGCAATCCAAGCCACATGTCAACCTATGAGAGGTCCATGTGTCACTCATATCTGGGCCTTTTGGGAACCCAAAAACACCAAAAATGCTTGCCACATGTCTAAAAATATGTCATGCTAATGTCATATCCAACAAATAATATGTTTCCACCTGTCTTGTTGGAGAAGAGAGAAAGGGTCCCTCGATCCTTGGTTTTGCAAGAAATTTCCTTTGTAAATGGTTCTATGCCTGAAGACATCAACAACCCTCTGGGCTTCCAACCCTCCAGGATTTTGACCTTCCGGGATTTGTTCCTGTGACCCTAGCTTAAGACTATCATGTAACATTTCTTCTAGACTTCTAGGCCTTCTAGGCATCTGAGCTTCTGGGATTCTAGGCACTTTTCTTGCTACCCCAACTCACTACTATTTTGTATCTATTTTAAATAATATTTCGAGCTTTCAACCTTCTGGGACTTTGGGGTTCCGAGGACTGATCCTAAGGACTTTAGGTCGTAACTTTTTCTGACTATAAATTTTGATCTAGAGGGCCAATTGCAGACTTCCTCATACCTTTGGAAATATCGTTCCAAACACTTTCAAACCATGCCATTCTTAAAAGCATTAGAGTAAGTCTCCTAATGCAGAAATGCCTTGAAATATTGGGACTCCCAATATTCTCAATCATCATTTTATAGCTTCTCCAATAAGCTTACCAATATGATGATTCTCCACAAGAGACTACAATAACCATGGGACCCCCCTGAGCTTGACACATCATGCACATCACTGGTATCCCAGATGCCATCACAATTAGCTTAGTGGACATCAATGACAACACTTTTGTTGACACAAACATCCATGTTAGTCTGGTTGACATCAATGCCATCATGCTGGCTATGAGTAGCAATCCTGCAATGCCAACTCCCCTAGCATGGTTGTTGACAGCAATGCCAACACACTTGCTGCCACTAGCCAATGCCAACTATCCAACAATCTCCCCCTTTGGCATTGATGGAAACACCTCAACACTTCTCCACATTAATTTCCAATCCTCATGTTGCTTCCATGCTTCTCCTTGCATGTGCCACCAATGGCTTTATCTCCTCTGCATGGGCCATCACAACTTCTCCAATGAGCTTCTCTCCCCTTTTGACATCAATGGAAAATGGCTACAAGTTGCTTCTTCTTTCCCTTTCAGTCTTAGACTAGGGCTGTAGCTGTTTATGCGTGTTCTGCGTCTATAGATTTCTCTTCAAGGGCTGATATCTCTTTGATGGGGCATTAGAAGTCTGTCACCCAAGCTTAAATCTCTTGTAGCTACTGGTGCTCTATGATCTGGACGTATGTGATATGCTCCCCATGAAAATACACTGTCTCTACTTTGAATAATTCTCCAGTTATGAATGCCTTAGGCTGGTGGCTCTATACTCTCTCTGCCAATGCATCTTTTATACCAGTTAAAGGAAACTGATACCAATTAAAACTCCTCATGGTATTGCTATTACTACAAATTCCATCCATTAATGATGCATTTTTGCTTGCTCCACTGTCACTATTGTTGCTAGGAATGTGCTCACTTTTCCTAAGCATCTTCATTAACCAACTCTTCTCCCCTTGAGATCAGGTTACTCCAAATATGGTCTGCTGCTTTAATAATACCAATTGCACCAAGAAATTGATACAAATTGGATATTATACCAGGAAAACTCTAATACTTCCTTTCAGAAATAAATTCCCACTTGCACAAAAGGCCACTCCATATGAACATAGACCATCAATTGTCATAGTGATACCAATTCAAATATAAGGGACATTCAAAGCTTGTACCCATTGTGTTTCATGAACACAATACTGCTAGGAAAAATCGAATTGACAACTTAAATGAAATAAGGGTATTTCACTCGAGATGTAAACTTCCATTTCCTATGCAATATTTCTTCTTGAGGCTAAAAAGTGTTTCTTGCTATTGCTACTAAAGCAACTCCCCCTGAGCCAATGATCTCTAATGTCCTGCATCCACTTCCTTGCATCTGCATGGTGACATATCTTGTGGACCTGACTTGACTGTGGGATTTTTCCATTCAATTCATCTATTGTAGCTCATCTTCTCCCACAACATAAAATGTTGTTGTGTACTCCCCATGAAACCATTCTGGCTTCACTCTCCTTTCCCTTTCAATGTTGATACATTTGAAATAGTCAAATTCATTATTGTAATCAACAAGGGGACTCAGTCATACCTTTAATCATTCAAATGCACCTTTGCCTAATTGTTCTTTGGTTGCTTGTATCTGAATTATTTGGCCTCACTTGAGCCCGTTCTCCTCTTTTAATTAAGAGAAATAAAGGATCTACTCCCACATAGTTGATTACCCTCTTTCTTCTTCCAAACCCTTTTGCTAAATCTTTGCTTTGTTTGCATGAGAGAAGTGCTTGGGTTGTTTTTGCTCTTGCTTCCCCGCAATTTATATTTAACGCAACAGATGCTCACAGAGGGGACTATCATAGGGATAAGAGAATCATTCTTCTTGTTTCCCTTTAGATTTCTTTCCCTCCTTCTCTTCTTGATCCTACAATACAAAACGCTAAGGATACACTCAACTTCCTTTGTTTTATTGTTCCCTTTTATCTTCAAACCCCGAGATACTACAACTTATTGCATCACCTAGGATGCATGCCTCAACTTCTCATGTCTACAACCTGTTGCCTTGTGCCAAAGATTGCCATAATTGTAGCATTTGACATAGCAAAAGAATGGGGCAGAGAAGTTACTATTCTTGACAACCTTCTTGCCAAAACTCCTGTTGCAACCAACTTGATTTCTCCTAGAATATTTGTGCATTCTGGGGTTGCTTCTACCCAACACATCTTGTTTTCTTGCATGCCATCTATAATCTATTACTTTATGTCCAAAATTACTACAAGGGAAACAATAACCATGAAAGGTGTTTTTAGGATTGAAGATAACTTTTCTCTGAGGGCTTTGTCTTTGAGTGGGAAAGGACCTCTATTGGTTGTTCATGTTCCTTCCATGATAGTTTTCATTAATGCCTTGTGCTCTTCCTTGTTGCTCCTTGGATTTGTTCTTGTTTCTCTTCTCGCTCTTGCTTCTTAGAATTTTTTTGCGACCTCTTCACTTGTTGCTGTTGCTTTCCTTTGTTGTTGTTGGAATTTCCAGCTTCCATTACATGGTTGATTGAACCTTCAGCCTCTTCCTTGGTGGAGTTTGGTTCTTATTTGAAACCCAAACCAACCTTGATGAGAGGGGATCTTTTCTTAATAAGAATCTCATTCAAAGATTTTGTGCTCTCCTCAAGCTTATGGTATTTAGACAACTCTTTATTTAAATTTTCTAAGTCGTGTCATAATGAGACTACCTCAACTTATAGTCTCTCAAAAAGGTCTTATCTTTCTTTCAACTGATTGGTTATTATTCCATTAAACATGTTATCCTCTTTTTGTTGAGCATTTAGGTATATAATTTTTTTTCTCAACTTTTCATTCTCAAGCTCATAAATTTTCAATTTCTCCTCTTGCCTAAGATTTTCATCTAATAGGCCCTTGATCTCTTTTAGAGTAGAGATAAACTTCTTTCTAAAGTAGATCCTTTCATCTAAATCATTTTCATCACTATCATAGGTGCTAGCTAAACCACCACAGAGATCTAAATTCCTTTATGTGTCCATGGAATCTTCCACAGGTTTGAGAAGTATTCCATCTTCATCACTTCTAGGGATACTCCTATTCTCTTCTTGAGATGTACTATGTTATTCTTCATAGGATCCCTCATTTTCTATTCATACTAAAGTAGGCCCACCTTCATTACTACTACTAGATGCATGGCTATCACTATTTTCAAGTGATTCACATGAACATCAAAATAATGATTGACCTATTTCTTTACATTTATTATAGAGCAATAACATACCTCCTGAGCAGCATGACATTTCTTCTGCGTCTCCATCATCCTCTCGAGAGTGATGAGCAACAACTTGCTCACTACAAGAAGGATCTTCAATCCTTTGAGCAACTTTTCTATGTGATGCATTCTTCTTATTTTTCTTTCTTTTATTTTCATTATCAACAACCTTAACTAAGTGAGGATCACTGCTTGAGAAACAAGGTTCATCAATCTCCTCTATTGTCGCGTTTTTTACCCTCCATATAGACAATCCATCCAACATTTCCTTTGATGTCTCACAATGTATCAATTTATCAACATCTGGTTTAGACAACCCTTTCATTATAATCTCCTTGGATTTTACATTAAACTCATTCTTCTCTCCATATTCTAAAGACAACCAAATATATTCATTGATTACCATTAAACAATTCCCATTCTAATCCTCCAAAGCTCATAGTCTGATCCACTCAAATATGTAACCCCCTCTAGTGTTAGCCAAACTTGATTAGCCATTATTTCCCTCTAATCTACCTTCAAGCAATTAAGCTATTCTTGAAGGAACCAAGCTCTAATACCAATTGTTGGAAACAATGTTTAATATTGAGAGGCAAGGGGGGGGGGGGGGGGGTGGGGGTGTGGGTGCGTGAGTCAATATTAAGGCTAATTCAAAATTTTCTACCAATTTATATTTAACATTTAGACTTGGAAGTCATTGTGTGAATGACCATTAACCAAACATAAAAAAATCTATATCAACCAATACAAGCATACACACCATGAGAAACAAACACATGAGACACAATGGTTTAACGTGGAAACCCTTCCAGGAGAAAAACCACCAAAGCTTGTTTTATTATTGATGTAAATAAGAGCACCTACTATATTACATCAATTTTTTTTTTGTGAGCCACCACTCACAGGAAGAACCAAATCCCTTTGATTGTTTGCTAGCACCCACTAGCAGGAAGCACCAAGTCCCTCTTTTTGTAGACACCTGATCAGCTTACTAGAAGCACCTTATGAAACACAAACTTCATGGATTTGTTGCAGGAACCAACTTGTAGGAGGCACCAACCCTCAAGTCTTCCTTAGACACCCACTAGAGATGGAAGCACCAACTTCCCGTATGAAGGCTCCAACCCACACTCAATAAGGAGCTAATGTTTTATGTACTTCGTAGCCACTTTGCCTAATTTCAACTCTCTGTTCACCTCGGCCTTTGTCCCACGTAACATTCTCTATCCTTTGCTCACTTTACATTAGCCCACTATTTTTCTCAACATCATTCACTACTACACAACTCCCACTGCATTCTATCCACTCTATAGTAGCATACACTCTCACAAAAAGCTCTCTACTCTCAAACCTCTTCTATTCCACAGGCTCTCTCAGCCTCTCACAGCAACACAGGCAAACTCTGGGCCACTTTCCTCTGCATAATCACTCTCAACCTCTCTTTGTAGCACAAGCTCACTTTTCCTTTTCTCGGTAGCGCACACATACTGCTCTTCATGGAACTCTCTCACATAGAGCTCTCTGCTCTCAACCCTCTACTTCTTCATAGGCACTCTCGACCCTCTTCTTAGTAGCGCACACCCACTTGGAGCTCTCTAGTCAACTCACTAGCAACAATGTTGCTTCCCCCACATTGCACAACTATTATCTTGGGTTTTGTTTCACTGAAACACAATGATTGATGCAGTCCTTGTCAACCATTAACCTAGCATTCATGCTGCCTTAGTGTAGTCCTGCACATGGCTCTCCTTCTTGCGATTGTACCTGATACATAGACACTGCAACTTCATTAAACACTAAGCATGGGATCCTAAGAATTTTCTACATTAAATGACTGCAACTACATTATAATTAATGCAGAGAATGGTCACCTGAGTGTCTCCCATACAAATAATAAATTCTTAGTCAACCTACACACTACAGAAAGGCTCCATGTGCTTATTAATTTGATCGCAGTGCTCAGAATGTACTCCAACATGGCTCTGTTCTTTCCATGTTAAAATATCCTATCCCTGAAGCTATGTTCTTCATTTAATTCAATGAAGCATGTAAGCAAGGTTAAATATTCCTTGCTTCTACTAGAGATAGAATCCATTATTTAATCATGTGAATCCATGGTCCTATCTGTTATTTGAGCCAACAGTTTCTGTAGTTTCCATTATTCCAACAACCAACTATTTTGTGTGCATTTACCCCACTGCCGAATCATTCATACCTTCATACAACTTATGGCCCTATATGAGTTGGATCCCGAAAGCCTTGGTCCCTGTAACTTTTCTTTAAATACAATTTGACAAGATTTATGGGCTTCCGGGCACTAGCCTACCAAGGTGTACTATTGATAATGAGCTTCCATCTTATTACATTATTTAAATATATGCCTCTAACACTTTCCTGCAATGTTTTTCCATTTTGAATAGCCCACATGCTCTTGGTTGCTTAACATTGAAGAACTCTGCCAAACACATTCCTGGGTGCCTCTTTGAACTATAGCCCCGAGCGATTAAATATCACCATTAAACTTATGGTTCCCATGGTCTTCTGTTGCACGAATCCTTTTGTTGTTTCTTGGCTCGTAATATTTTCTAAATTGAATTTCAAATGAGTATAGGCTTCCAAGTAAGACCCACCTATGTGCACTATTGGAAACTGCCACCTCTTCCTTTGCACTATGCTGTTGGAGAATCCGGGCTTGACCTACATTCCACTTGTTGACCTCCTGTACCCTTTTAGAGGCCTATTGGTCCCACTGGAATGCACAGCTTCATTACAAACGTTTCCGGACTATTTTCTATTATGGGTTCTGTTAGTTGACATTCCGTCAATTGTTGTTCCCTTCTAGCCTGACTCCTTGCCATCCCATAACCCCTTTTAAATAAACATCTAGGTTTTCTTTGCTATTGCTCCTTACTCCTCGCAACCTTGGCACTCCTTTTTGAATTAACAATTAGTTACGGGGTTTTCGACCTCCAGGGTACGCTCACTGCTAGGGTGATGTCATCCATGGCACATTTCGACCTATGAAAGGTCCATGTGTCACCCATATATGGGCCTTTTGGGTACCCAAAAACACCTAAACAACTTGCCACGTGTCCAATAATATGTCATGCTAACGTCATCTCTAACCAATAATATGCTGCCACCTGTCATGTCAAAGGTGAGAGAAATGGTTGGTGGGCCCCAGTATTGCACCAATAATGCTGCAACTCTTGAGATTCCCTTCTTTAATTTTATCAACCCAATAGTTCGTAACAAACTTGGAAGCGACGGTGCTGTATGCACAAGTACTAGCTCTTGTCGCAACTGTCACTTGGTCAGCTGGCACAAGTCCTCTAGAAGCTTAAGCCAACTTCTATGAGCTCTTAGAAGAAGCTTTTTAACTGATGGATGAAAGCTAACTCAAAGGAAGCTAATCTACTTGCGGAAAAAAACTGAAAAGCGGAAAGGAAATGCAAACCCTAATTTTACCAACTAGCCCTATTGAAGCAAAAAAGAGGATGCAAGCTACTGAAAGAGATGCCATTGACTTCTAGGAAGGTAAAATGCATGTGTCTAAGTTATCACTATCTGAAGAAAACATCTTTTTGTATTTTTGAATAAGTTGTCAGAATTATCATGCATGTGCTTTTAACTAGATTTTGACTGTGCAGAGGTGGATTGGTGAGAGGAAATGCTTGCAAAAGGTTGGGAAGGTTCAAAGAGGGTCTAAGGAGTCCCTAACACCCTTCCAGAGAGTTTCACAAAGTTTGGCTATCAAGAAACCTCATTTGTGAGCTTCTACAGGAAGTCTGCAGGGGTTCTACAGGATGTTCAGGAATTTCTACAGGATGTTCAAAAATTTCTACAGGATGTTTAAAAATTGATTTTTAGAGGATGGGTGAGTGAGGGAAGATGCATGAATGGATATGGAGGTAGGATAGGAGTCTAAAGTGGCCTAGGGACTGGTGGATGGAGTGGTGAGAAGGTATAGAAGGCTAAGGTAATGATTGAGCAAGAAGGTAGGGTTACGTGGAAGAAATGACAGATGGGAGACGAGGAACCCAGTTAGGAGATGGAATAGGTGGCTTAGATGACATTTTAGGTGGATGAAAGAGTGGTGGAGATGCCCTGCACGGTGTACTTTAACTGAATCAACAAAGTCTTGTAAATGATCAAAGTCCTAGCTAATCTAGTCTACCTATCAAAAGCATGAATGAACAATAGCTTTATTGGAAATAAAACCATGTACATCAACTATGCAGAGAAACATTTCAGAGCTCTAAACCCATAAATAACTTCTATAAAGGAAAACAGTACACTAAGGATTGGATGGTCAAGCAAACTAGTGTTTTTGTTGGGGAAGCACTGTTTCTTCAATTCCAACCCCTGATCCAATAAGGATGAGGTGAAACCGAGAGTGTGGTTTTCCCTTTTCTTTGAAGCTTTTTCTGTTATTATTCTACCAAAACACCTGAAGCAATGTTATTCATAACCAATGATCTATCCAAGCAACATAACGAAATCTGCCTAACAGAAATACGTTCAAATGCGTAAAGGGAAACAATGATGCATAAAGGAAAAGTAACAGTACAGAAAGGAAGCCCTAGGCTCTCAGGTTGGGCCCAAACCTGAGAGCTATGGATCCTATGGAAAACTCAGATTTGATATAAAATCGAACTGCTTCTCATTATCAAAAAATAATCATAAAAGTGATGCCAAAAATGGCTACAAAATAACAAAGTAAAACTAGTAGCACTGAGGTGCAAAATATGCAATGGTTTCAAAAGTCCCTTACGAAGGCCGAGGCCTCAACATTTATACATCACGAGGGACCTAGTTGGCCTCCTCAATCTGTGGAACTCGGCTGTCCAAACTGTGAGTTAGACAGTCCCTTCTAAAATCTGCTTGGTTGCCTTCTAAATTTGGTTTTGGTGGTCTTTGGAGCTCGGAGTTGGGGGTGAAGATCCCGAGGAAGGGTTATTTAATGCCATAGACAACCCCCCTCTGAATCCTCACCTCAGGCTTGGCTGTCTTTTAGCCCATGATTGCTCGGTTTTGCTCCAACATGTGTCAAAAAACCTGAAATAAGCACGTGTTAGCCACCTAGGAAGAATGAATACCCTTATTCGTACAAATGACATAAACATACTGAAAATAATGCATAAGCTATGGAAAATGAAGGATTTGAACAAGGACTGAACAAGGATAATTAGGCCAAATGAGCCCAAAAAGTTACCAATTTTGGGGCTCATCATCCACCAAGCCTCAGAGGGATCAAATATTTTTTCACTCTATGCTAGTTTGCATATCACGATATTTGATACCTCTCGGGGTTAGTAGATCCAGAGTAAAGATAGATCTATTCTGGTTTAATTCCCCCATTTAAATAGGCTACATTCCAATTGAATACCATGGGTCAATACCATGTGCCATTTTGGTGAATACCATGGGTCAATACCATGTGCCATTTTTATTTTTATTAATACTAATACTAGGGTTAATAATGTTTTTTTGCATCGTATTAATAACAATATAGTCCATGGTATTTGTCCCATAGTATTTTTCCCATAGGTTTCACCTAAATATAATGCATTTTTTTGAGTGTTCTTAAATATAAGCTGACTTATGGAGTAAATATAAAAAAATGATTTATTTGTTTACCATACATCTCATTTATTTATATTTGTATTATTTTACCATACCTTTTTTACAAATATGGTATTTGGCCCATAGGATCACTTAAAATAAACCTCTTTCTTGAGCCTTCATAAATAAAACGAGGGTTATGGACTAAATATAAAAAGAGGTTTTATTTATTACCATGCGTCTAGTTTATTTATATTTTTATTTATTTACCATACCTTTTGAGTAAGTATAAAAAGACGTTTTATTTATTTACCATACTTCCAATTTACTTATATTTTTATTTGTTTACACCCTTGCATTATATAAGGTGACTTATGGAGTAAATATAAAAAATGTTTTATTTATTTACGATACCTCTCATTTATTTATATTTTTATTAATTTACCATACCTCTTTTATAAATATGGTATTTGGCCCATAAGATTCACTTAAATAAAACCTATTCTTGAAAATGGGCGAATGGAAGGTTGTAACCCTAATTTCAAGGGCTAAATTTACCTTTTTTACCCTCTCCCTTAAAATAAGGTGGGCTATTTGAGGCGATTTGTAAAAATGTACTATGATACAAAATATTCGCCCACTAAAAATTTAAAAACCCTTAATTTCGCCAAAGGGGGAACATTCTCCCCTAAAATTTTCCATGTATGAGTCATTGGTTATAGGGAGGTCATACTCAGTTAATTTATAGATTCATGTTATTATTTTGAAACATATCTCTGTAGACTCGACATGCACGCAGGGGACATGCACTCAGGGGGAGCATGGACAACATACTGTATATCAAAGTGGGAGGGTATTTTGGTTGCCCTTTGCCCTTGATGTCAAAGGGGGAGAGTATTTTGGTGTCGCGTGTTATCTCTATCATTTTCTACAACTTGCAATAATAAACACCATCATGGTTTCCATCAAGTCCAAAGGGAGAGATTGTTGGCATTATGATACTAGTGTTGTCCTTGATGGAAACTCACTCATAGTGTAACAGGTCTATTGAGAGGTAACAGGGCATTAGTACAGAAGAACAAGAATATAGAACTAAAGTCTACTAATCAGAATAAAGAAGTTGAAGGAAAAGGATGGTGTAAAGCAGTTTTAAGATGTATACGCAAGTCCTCTTAGTCAAAACAACGTATACACACTAGTTCACAGAACAAAAGGCACGTATATGTATACACACACTTTCGCAAGAAGAAAAGCATGTATATGTTGGAAAATCAAGGAAATTCAAGAGTAAACAATACCAGGGGTCAATATCATGGTATTAGCTGATAATATTGAGTGGAGTAATGACTATTTAATCCTGTCCAAGAATTCCATGATTCCTAAGTGGTTTTGGTCTGAGGTATTGAGAAAATCCTAAAACTATATAAGGAGGAGAAGATCATAAAGGCTAGTGTGTGCAAGTGAAAGGGTTTCTAAGGAATACTTCTATCTAAAGTATATTTTATGTTGCAGGGGATATATTTGTGATTTGATCTAAAATATTTTGTGCACCTTGAATTCAATGTTGGATCACGATCATGAGACCTGAAATGACTTTGCATTGAATGATCTGATATTGGTTGGGCTAGATCTAATTTTTTTTTTTGAGTAAAGACTAATTTTATTAAAAAAGAAAAGAGTATAGTACAATCAAGCTTGCTTGCAAGCGAAGCAGAAAAGCAAGGGGCCCAAGGAGAAAGGCACTACCTTGCTCCTTGGGTAAGAAACAGGAGAGGGCTGATGGAATAACAAAGAACCGGAACTAAGCAGAGAGAACTACCCTGAGGGGGTTGTTACTATCACATGACTTCTTTTTCCTTTTTTCTTGCTTACTTTGACCCATTCAGTGGAATTTGGCTGAGCCGAAACAAGTTGAAGACAGTTCTGCCTTGGCGGCGGAATATCCTTCTCAGAATCTGAGAATGAAGTGAAATGAGAACATTTATGGGATATCTGAGAGACGGAGGGGTCTGCCGAATCATCCAAGCGAACATCCACTGGAATCTCAGCGTTCTGTCCACCTGCAACTATTTCCTCCTCATCTGAACTGGCGGAATCTGAATCCTCCATAGGCGGAGGAGGCACACAGGGGTTCCAACTTTTGGACTTGGGCTTGCGCTTTGGAATCTTCTTTTTGTCGAGGTACTGGGGACAGGAACTTTGGAGATGTCCTGTTTGATGGCAATGGCGGCAACAAAAAGCTATGTTCTCGTAATCCATGGTTTGAGTCCAATGGAAATCTCCATAGTTGAGATTCATCTGATCCGACAGTCCTTTGCTTATATCTATTTCTGCACAGAATCTACCAAATGTGTAGAGCCCATTTTCCTTTCGAGAGGAATCTACAGCCAGGTAGCATCCTAAAGTTTCTGCAATTGCTATGAAGACCAAAACATGCCATAGATGCACCGGAAGGTTCAGGAGCCTGACCCAAATGGGAGTCTTGGTGATAACAGCTGTAGAAGGGTCGAAGTCTGAAAACCAAGGAGTAAGAAAAATCCCTGCCGAGCCCCAAAACCAAGGGCCTCCCATTAAGGCCTTCTGATAATCTTCATTTCGGTCAAAAACCACAATGAAGAATCCTTTTGAACATAAGTGTATCTCGCTTTTTTTAGTCCAATTGGTATGAATCCATTGGTATAGATCTAATGTGCGAGACCATAGCCCATTGAATCTACATACAAGTGCGGCTTCTGCATAAAGTTGATAGCGATCATCAATCCCAGGATGGGAGAGATTGATGGAAGGAATGTCCTCTGATTTGTCTACTAGAAAAGGCTTTGGAGCCTCAAATGGATGGCCTGCTGATGAAGAAGGTTGTGAATGGTCAGCATCTTTGCGGACAACATCTTTAAAAGAGAAATAAGGGGCAGAGGAGGTCTGCCTGAAGGAACCCCCTCTCAAACGAAAAGTAGCTACAATAGAGGCATCCCTCTGAATGCTGTAAAAAGAGAGAGGAAGGGTAGTCGTAAGTTGCTTACCCTTGTATACCAGTCTGAGGCAAGATGAGGGGATCCCTAGCTGGCCTTTAAGATTTTGCAAAAGGTCCTGCACAAGATCCGTTGCGCGTGCCCATTGCATAGATGTCTTGCCCGAGAGGTTGACTTGGATCTGGAAAACGAGTGAATCTTCATGCAGATCCGGGTCAGATCTGGCTCCTGCTATCTGGCTCTAGCCTTTGAAAATCTCAGAAGAGAGAGGACTGGAGCTTTGAAGGGCCTTCATCTCCTGAATTTTCCGCAGGGGAATGAGAGTAGAAGAGGGAAAGGCCCAAAGATTAATAAGCCTGTCAATGCGTTCCGCCGAGGAGAGTTTCGGGGAGATCCATCCCTGCAGATCCAGGAAGCTTAAAAGGTTTTACAGATCTAGAACAAGGTAATAGCTATCCTCTATGAGCAGATAGAGCGATGATATGCATGGGCTTCCTTCCAGAGCGGAGAGATTCTTCCTGGGGGACGCTGCCTCAGGATGGATAAGAGGGGACTCTGGATAAGAGGGTCGACTCGCGTGTGAAGCGGCTGCAACAGTCCATGATCTGTCGGCTGCAGGGTCGAGGGCTAAACAAATGAGGGGGGATTTCAGACTATGATGGCCAACAAGCATATTCGAGGTGGAAAAAAACCTGAAATCCGCGGATGCAATGCACATCGCCGAAGGCAGATGTGACAGTGGAGAGGTTAACTAAAAACCCATGGAGGAAGCACTCGTCCCCTGCGTCGACAGAACTGTCTCGAGGCCAGACAGCAACCGAAAGCGAGGCGGCGACAATATTTTTAGGGTTCATCTTTCCCGTCGCTCTTTTAGAAAATGGTAACAAAAATGCCAAAGACATTTCATGGTGGAACTCGAGCTGCTCAAGTAGGGGACCCTCGTTGGCAGTGTAGACTCTGTCCTCTACCTTAGTTTTTGAAGCAAATCCCAGATATGGCTATTCTTCCCATCCAAACGCCTCCACAAAAGAGCTGAAATCGGCGGTCGATCTGAGAGGAAACCCTCTGAAGAGCTGAGCACTGTCTTGGCGGAGCTCTTGTCCTATCTAATCTGGCGATAACGGCAGCCACTGCCGCTGCTCCTCGCCTTCCTGTTGCAGGCCCGCACTAGTGAAGAACAGGGAAGCCATGGCGGCCGCACAGAGTTAGGGTTTCAATATTTTGTTCGCCGCTCCTCTACAAGCTGTCAAATAAAATACGAAACACTATAAAGAATTTTAAATTCGGGCTAGATCTAATTATGTACACCTGTTTTATTCTTTAAATGTCATGATCTGGCTTTGTCTAAGGTCGAAAATAGCAGCAAAGTTGTGAGTTAATATTTGCAGATCTATATGTTGGTTCATTTCGTTAAGAGCACATGTACATGCATGTTCTACTCTTCCAAGTAGCATATACAAAGGAAAATCATGTTCTTTAGTTCTGATTGATCTATCTGATCAATTCTATTGTTTTACTACTGTCTGTCAATGAAGTCTTCTTAGATCTGAATGTAAAACTAAATGCATAAGGATTTTGGTATCTGATTGATTGATTGTATAAGTGAGAAGGGTGATCTTTACTACTACCTACGTAAAGCTTCACAAATTGACAGTAGATGTTTAAGTATATTGCTAGTTGGTACAAACTTGATTCAAAACTTTTATTTTCAATAGTTTTGAAGGTATATGTAGGTTTGATTAAAGGAAGTAGCGTATACACGCAGGTTGGGTTCAGTAAAGTAGCATATAAATTATGATGCATGATTTTTGAGGTTGCAGCTAGTTTTGAATGATGATGTAGGTTTCTGGGTTTAGCATAGTGTTCTAGTGACAGTGATTTGACTGTTCATATTTACTAATTATTGGTTGATGCAGTTTGAAAGTTCTGATGGGTCCAATATGAAAATTTGATGAAACGAGTCCTTCATGTGTATTGTTGTGTGCTAGGAGCATCTAGTCTGAAAATTTATGAAACATGGTCCCTGGAAGAAAAGAGGAGGTCGTAGTGTTTTGTAGGTTGGTGCCTACATACTAGTAAACACATTGGCTAGTACAAGAGCTAGGGGGTTGTAGCTCCCTTCCAGTAGAAGTTGGAAAATGAGAGAAGGTTGTAGCCTTCTGTAGGTGGGTGCCTATGTACTGGTATGAGTCTGCACCAATACAAGATTGTAAACAAATTTTCTTATTATTAAAAGAAGATAGAGATGACAATAGTAGGTGGTTTTTCTCCTGCATTGGGTTTCCACCTTAAATATTGTTGTTCATGTTTGTTGCTTATGTGTGATTGTTTATTATGGTTTTACTACACTATTTAACAAGTTGTTGATGCACTGATTAAAGATCAACACGTGATAATCTGATTAAATCATAAGTTCTCTGGGTATATGTTGTTTTTTCTAATAATAGTAGCATGTACATGCTAGTTCACTTCACAGAAGTAGCATATATAAATTTGTTTGGGAAATGAAAAATTATTGAACTGATAGAACTGATTCACCCCCCTCTCAGTATTATTTCAGCATGAACTCCTATGAATCATCTCCATCCAACATCTGGGAAAGCATACATATCTCGGCCTCAAAGGTCCCTGCAAGATGCCTCTTCCCTCTATGTAGTATGGTTACTCCATAGTCTTCTCACAAAATTCAACCATTCCATGGCCTTGTTGTACAAAAGTTCACAACATATCCATTGTCTCATAAGTAAAATGTCTCCATGTCTCATCAGTAAATCCATCCACACAACATCACTGCCTTGTCACTCCTCATTGGATGTCCATAATTGACACCTCTCTAGGTGTTCATACATAATGTCCATGCATAGTGTCTACCATGCTCCATCTATCCAACTCTATGTCCATGAATCAAGTTTCCCTTATTGTCCAACTAAGTAGGCCCACCACAACATTAGTCATCTCATCGTAGTCCTCAATCATGTTTAGTGCCCTCGGTCACTCAAATCACACATATTATCAAGTCACAGGTTCCTTCCATCATCCCTACCTCCCCCACTAAAGGTCCACCAAGACTGCCTCTTGGTCTCAGCCATGAAGAAGTCCACCCAAGTATCAAATCATGATATCCAAAGTGTGTGCCCTTTCTCCAATCAGTCCATGAGTCATGTCGAGAACTTAGCTAGTTCTCCATATGGCTAAAGCATGACCCATCCTCTGTAAAGATCATCATGTTCCTCCCTTGTCACGAACATTTTCACCCCCTTCCATGAGGTCAAAAATTGCTCCAACAAGCCCTACAACAATCAATGTTCCTTGCTTCTCCACACAAAGAATCATTGTAGACATCCATGGTAAGGTTTTCCATCTCATCGGCAAACTATATTTTGCCTTTACTTCATATGGCCCATCCTCCAAAAGCTCCAATGAAACACAAGTAATAATAGGAATAATTAATTCATCATGAGGCTCCTCCATGTGAGTTCCTTCATCCATCAATGTCTGCAACATGTACGATCCTGCTTCAACTTGAGCAATTTGTAGTGTCTCAAGTTCTTCCTCCATCATTGTCACATCTAAAACATCTTCATACATCATGGCTTCCTCTTCTTCATCATTACAATCTGTAGCTACATCCTGCTTAATTGCCCAACCAAGTCGAAGAAGTTTGTCTTCAACATTTCTTTCCAAGACCTCAAGTTCATCTTGAATCTGTGGGTTCTCTTCTTTCATCAACTTCAACCTATATAAGGTTAGCAAGAGCCTCCCTTGGCATTCTTCCCAACTTTCCATGTCTCGTCGTTCAGCTTCGCCCAAGCACAATGCTTCACCTTTTCTAAACCTGCTACAAAGTGTAGTAGTAACACTTCAATCTACAAATCTCGATTCTTTGAATCAAAGGCCTTTGATACCAACTCATGAAGTGTAGTGGGATCAAATTTTCTTCAAGTATTCAGTGCCTGTGATACAAATTGTCATGCCCCTATCCTAGCGATAGTCTTTCAACCACACATAGGCAGGTGCGGCACCACTACCCAATTTATTTTCACTAATACTTTCGATTACTTACTATGCCTAACGTTCAACACTTTGAATATTTTTCAACTTTTTCTAAGAATTCATCTTTTAACACAATAGAAATAATTCATCATCATCTTTTATAAAAATGTACAGGGGATACACTCTTCTTTAAAGGGAGGGGCAACTCCCTAGTTAGAGTCTACCCAAATGATAACAATAATATAATTTACAAGTAACTATACATGTTCAACCTTTGCAAGGGAACCCCAAGTTTCACCTTTACAATTATGTCAAAATCCAACAATTCGGCCTACACCATTCAGCAGTGCTCAAACTGTCATTTAGGGTGGCCTACGATGTTCATGTAGTGCCCTTGGGCAGGAGTGAAACCACCCCTTCCGGGTTGAGTTTCCTGTAGCTCATTGGGTGGAGGTGCCCACCCAGGTCACCTCTGTAACCTGTCACACAGTTGGTTCTTCCGCAGCTCGTTCGACTTGTTCATGACTTGTTGCACCTCCGACGCCTATTTGCAACTCCTGTAGCTCGTCACACCTTTGTGCCTTTAGCCATAGCTCTCAGAGTTCACTGCACAGTAGACTCGCACTTCTATTTCATCAACCATCTACAACTTGCCTATTTGGGCAGGGTCACCCCACCTTTCAGACGCTCCCCAACGTTTAGCTCACCCTCCTGCGGCTTGTCCACTGAGCAGATGTGCTCCACCTATGACCCACCAAAACATGTTTTTCTATTTTCCCTTGTCTCAGTTAGTGTTGTGACCCTCAGTCCACTTGCACTTCGCCTATCCTTAAGATCGCTCCTTAGCTCGTCCACCTTGCATTTGAACTTAACTTGGTTGCTTTTCATTGATGCCTTATCCCTCCATGCGTCCTCTAATATATATGAGCTCTCCAAGTGATAAGGTGGGTCAGCTTGCTTAGGCTGACCATGTAGTTCATTCGTCACACCACCAAGTCATGTCAATTCACCCCCAACTATGCATCGGCTCACCAAACTGCTCCATTTTTCAACTCTCCTATACACTCGTTGCACTTCCCCACACTTAGCCAAATTTCTGATTTTCATTTTTTCGACCCCCGAGTTAGCTCATTGTAGCTCATGTCTCGGGTGTGTTTAACTGACTGCCCAACTCATTACACACCGACTCATCACCTTTAAGCGAATATGCCCACACCACATCATCGTACATCACTCACGCTCAATTCGTGGGCATAACAGGTGGGGAGGGGTGGATGGGGAGGTGTTGTAGGGAGGGAGGGGTGGGGAGGATAGGCCGGGTTCGGGTGGGAGGGAGTGTTACACAATATTTTGTCACACCTCCTGCACTTTCCCGTGACATTCCTTGAAGTGACCAAAACATGACCATCATGCAATGTACTTATTCAGATATGTAGCTCATATCCTCCCTAGAACATTGATTGGAAAATGCCTCGAGCTTTCTCCTGAAGAAATAGCTCTAAAATCCTAATTTTGAGACTCATTGTTCTTATGAGACCAAAACCGCAATGAACAAACATTGCACTATACTCGACCCGTGATGGAATCGCTCTATTTGCTTGTATACCCGTGATGATCCCAAAAATGAAAATTTCCCAAAGAGTATGAGAATCTTTGTAATCTAGAAGCTTCCAAAGTGACAAGCTGGAGGTTGTTTAGCATAGATGAGGTCGAATTCTCCCAACTTAGCCTATTGGTCTTATCCCTACGAGCTACCTCCTTGAGATGAGGGCCTAATCCTATCTTTCGAGAGGTCCTAAATCCCTTTCCCAACCTATATATTCATCCTCTCCCATTCCTAAATGGTTGGTCAAGTTAGAGACTAGTTGGTCTATGTCTATTTGCACCCTTATGCTAAGCTTGTGCCTAGAAGCTATTCATTAGACTTGGAGAAGGAGTGCTTGGAGATTTCTTGGCTTGGACTTGGATTACCACTCAGGGAGAGCCTTTCAACATCAAGGCTTTTGTTGTAAGCTTCCCTTTATTTCCTAATAATATACAACTCCTGGTTCATCTTCCCAAAATGTATATGTTCATATATTATTTATCTTGACATTCTTGATCAGTTAAGTAGGTTTTTATTGGATTTTCTATTGGTTTTGACATTCCTCCATAAAGGAAATTGGAATAGCATCAGAATGAGGTAGGCAATCTTTTTCATTCTTATTTCAATTATAACCTAGGAAGATGTCTAGTTGATTGTCACTTCATTTGCTAGACACACTCGTTGAGCTAGAGGCATTGTCTCTGTTCGTAGAGAGGATTAACCTTGTCAACAAAATGGAAACTCCACTGAGGAGCCTAGGATCCTTTCCATCCAGTCCTTCACCCTGATCTTTTGACTAGTTTGACCAATCGTCGATTTTTCGGCTTGTCTGCATCATTCTGGGTGTATACCATCACTGATTACTACATTAGAGTGCTAGGTCTAGATTATTTCTTTAATATTTTTAGTTTTTTCCCATATTCCTTGCCCATCGCGAGTTTATCCTTGACTGTCACGATGGCATTGCGGTTTTTACCTTTACAGTCACGATGAATTTTTTTCTTCATTATTTGGTTGCGCTGAAATCATCACTACTTTTGCTATAGAAAGTAGTGATGCCAACACGAGTTTGGCTATGCAAAGTAGCAATAATTGTGGGTTTGAGTATGTAAAGTAGCGATGATCCTTGAATATGAGAATTTTTAAGATTTCTTCCTTAGAATCTAGTGTGTCTTGGCCCCTAAGGTCTTTCCCTATCCTGTATGATTGGATTTGTCAATGTTTTGATTGATTGCCTTGATTAATTTTCAACATTTGTTTCGTTGGCTTCGAAGTGAAATCAGACCGAGTTCTAGGGTTTCTAGTCAATTGATCATCACTTGCTGATTGTTGGTTTCATTGAGATGTTTGTTTTTCTAATTGATTGAGTGTTGTTTTCCATGGAAATAATTGAAAACATCATTTTTCATTTGTTTTAGCTTGTATTTCGAAATTTACTTTTCGTGAAAATGCATTATATTAGTTGCATTGAAAAGCTATTTTTTGAGTTTCATCATTGAAAATAGATCACATTTTTTGGTTTTTGAAAGATAAAAATTGTATTAGGTGTGTCAAATCATTCAAAATGAAAAGAGAAGCATAATTCATCTAAATGCATCTTAGTAAAGTAAAACCATTTTTATTTTGAAAAAGTTTCATTTAGGATAGTGAAAACTGAAAATCATTTTTACTTTTGGCATTGTGTTTGGAAGATGAGAGTGAAAGTTAGTGGAAGGCATTTTGCATGATGCATTTTGTTTGATACATTATTGATTGAAATTTCTTCCCTTGGTCAGTCTAGCTTTCATCGAAGTGGAAAAATTCCTTTTCTTATATAGTTGCATTATAGGTGTTTAGGTGACATCGTTTTGAGCCTCAAAATTGAAACTTAATTGAATATAAACTTAAAATCTATCAATTAATCTAAGGAGCATTTGAAACATTAATGTTCATACTTAGTGGTCTAGGATAGAGACATGTTCCGGTGTCTATAAATCTTAGCAGTCATCGTTCACTTTTGCGTTTGACAGTGTTATCATGGACTTGTGCTCCCTGTACGGTCGAGTATATAAAGGGAGACCCTCATAGGTTGCAAACCTTTATCCATAGGAAGCCGAGTCTACCACCCTGTAAACATGATACACTGAACACAACATTCGGGAAGATTTCCTGCACGTACGTCAATTCCTCACTAAATTTATTCGCTGAGATGTATATTGCAATTCAAGGTTACTTGGTCCCCCTTTTTCCTAGCGTGTCCTGAGTAGTAATTTCGATATTTAATGACTCTTTAAATTTGAAATGATCATCGAGCACTTGTCCTTTCAAGCTTCCTAAACCAACAAAAGTGACTAGAGTCACCTTTTTGTTCTTTACTCAACTCTTAAAACATGAAAAGGGAAATTTTTTGTTACAAATTCTAAAATTAATTGACTGCGGAACAACATCCCTCCTGTGGAAATACTCCTTAGTAGATCTTAGGTTGATACCAATGGCAATGTTTCTTGATTCTACCAGTCAAAGAAACCCCTTTGATGGGAATCCTAGTCCTTTCCCTTATTTTTGAAATATTGGTGCTCCTTATATGGAAATGTTGTCCATTCTTGGATTGACCATTGGTATTCCAGTTTGGTTATTTTCGACCTCGGTGATTCCGAGTGTTGAAACATATTTTCAACCAAGTTATCCTCCACCTAAACAACATCAACCTCATGTTGATCCTAAACTTGAACCCTTTCCTTCTTCACCTATTTCTTCACCTCGTTCTTCCTCTTGACCCGGTGAAAGTCTAGATTCTTGTAACCAGGAAGCTAAGAAGAAGAAGAAGAGGATGAAGAAGAAGAAGCAAAATAAGTAAGGGGGAAACCAAACAACTATTGTTACTGATGAAACTAATGAACAAAAAAAATTCCAACAAACCTTGGAAAGTAAAATTCCCTTACATGTTATGTAAGGGTGACCACCTTCTTCAGAATTTTCCTGGTATTCCCAAGGACTTAGAAGTGTGGTCCACATGTTCACATCGAACTTTGTCATCAGTCTCTGGTGATCATGCTGGTGAAAAGCCCTCAAATAGTAATAATAAAGGCTATGGGAAAAAGGTAAAGTAAAATTTCCCCGTAAGTGGTGTGAAGGTAATCATCCCTTTCACCTTTTTCCTCTTATGGATGAAGCTTCCAAAGAGTTGGAAAACCTTACAGCTTCTCAACCTCCTCTTCCTACTGGGTATCAAAAGCTTTCCCCTGATCTTCCACTAGTTGATCCAATGTTTGATCAAAATTCATATTTGGTAAATCCTACTCTCTCTAAAAGTGAGTCTCGTGAGTCCATTCTCGACCAACCATTGATTCAGAAATGGGTAGACTTGACCCCACCTTCAGTTAACTGTACCTTTTCGGTAGAGAGTGAACCTCATACTACTCAGGTTCTTTTGGTTTCTTTAGTTTCAAATGAACTGGAGGGACATCCTCCTATTCCTGAGGTGCATGAGATCATTTCTCCCATTCCCATAGAGTAAGAGGGTATCTCTCACATTCCTATGACACCCCCTCTGAGTAGTTTAGTTACTTCTTTTTATTGGAATCGACTGGCAAGATATCACCTTCTGTCTTATGTGCCTTTCCATATTATAGTACAGGCTTACCATTTGGCCATACCTAGAATAGTCATAGATGAGGGCACATCCGTTAGTATCCTGTCCTCAACTACTTGGCAAGCTTTAGGTTCTCCTTAACTTGTCCCTGTCACCCAAAATCTGTTAGATTTTAACAGAGGAACGAGTCAACCATTAGGGATCCTTCCTAAGTTACCTATTACTTTGGGAGGAAATTATATCTATATAGATGTAATGGTTGTTCAAGGCCCATTGGATTTTAATTTAATCCTTGGTCATGATTATGTTTATGTCATGGGAGCTCTTGTTTCCTCCCTCTTTCAAGTGATGTGTTTGCTACATGAAGGAAACATTGTGATCATTAATCATCTTACATTCATTGGCCTTGAATCAAATCCCACTAAACCATTGTAGTATACCTAGGGGGATGTTATGGGGTACAGAGGGAGGTACCCAAGGAAATAATGTAATAATGGGATGGGCCATAGTTAATAAATAAAGTGGTTAACCCGCATCATGTAAGGGACCACAAATAGCTAGCAATAATGGGATAAGTCCATGGTATTAGATATATGGTATTGAGAGACCCATGGTAATGACCCATGGTATTGAATGTATGAAGCCTATATATAGGAAAGAGACTCCCCACAGAGAGATTTCAAGGAATATTCTATGGACAAGCATATGGCTTGTGGAGTGTTCTCCTTCCTTAAGGAGTGATTGTATTGTGTTGCCATACCTCAAAGGTTTGATCAATAAAGAAAAATTTCTATATTCTGTGTTCATAATTATCTTGAGATTATTTACAATTATTGGGTATATTGGCATCATGTCATATATTTTCAGGTTAGATATGTTACAAGTGGTATCAGAGAACTTTCTTGGGAAAGTGAAGATATTTTTTTTTTGTTGAGGAAATTTTTGGGGTGGTGAGTTGCAGATCAGATCTAAAACTTATGGTGAAATATTTTTAGAATCAAATAGAATATCTAAATTATTTGTGAAAAAATACCCAATTAAAAAAAAAATTAGCCGAATCGGAGTCCGTATGAAGGAGATATCACAGATTTAAAAATCAGCTGTGTTGCATAAATGTTTTGGACGAAAATTCGTGGACGACAGATCTCCAGTTAACTTTTGTCATTTTTGTGCAGAAACTTTTAGAAAATAATTGCAGATATGAGATCCTCTTGAAAAATTACCCAATTTTATAATCGGAGCCCGAATGAGGGAGATATAGTTGATTTAAAATCAATTATTTTTTTAGAAATTTTTATGATGGTGGGATAGTTGCAATACAAATATGAAAGTCTAGAGTGCCTAGATCAATATTTCTATCACATGGGAAGATGCAGAATGGTTGTTCCATTTCTAAAAATAGGTCATAATAAGGATTCTGAGAAATATTTTTTTTTGTAAGCTTGGATGGTACTCATTCTATTACTTGATCAACAGAACATTACAACATATCGAAAAACAGTTGAAGCCCGCCCTCTAGGGGAAACAGAGTCATAACACCATCTATAGTTCTTAATGGCAGCCCAAAAATAGTAGGTCCACAGCCTGGCGGTCTTAGCTAAGTAAACTATACAGTCTTGAAACTCACTGAAATTATTACTAAAACTACTACTCTGTACTACTAGCTTTTTCCTATCATGCACATGCACAGAGCCATAACAAAAAAAATGCTTGCAATTTCTAGACATATCTTAGATCAGTCGGTGCCACCATCGGAATGCTGGTTCGCTGCTCCCGCTAGTCCAGAACGCTCCCGATTAAGCACTTGCTGGATCGCATCCAGCTGCTCCTCCTGCTTTGACATGGCCATGCGCAGGTAGCTCAGTTCTCTCCGAATGGTTGGATCACCTTGGGCCAACTCCACCATCTCCTTGGCCACATGCTCCAGGGCCTTAGCCATTAGCCCTTTCATCACCCAATAAATGTGCAGCGACTGCTTAAATAAGGACATACGCCCTCTGGTATGACCCAGGTCGTGGAGGAGAAAGGCCCAATCTTCCATTTCGTCATCAGACTGATCCTGCAGCGCAGCCTCTTCAAGGTGCTGCATGATTCTACGCACGGCCAGATTGGAGTTATGGATGAAGGCATGTTCAGCCCTTCGGACTCTGTGATTAACAGTTTCCCTAGGTTTTCTACCTTTACCCTGGCGCCTGGAAGTTTCCCCTTCCTTCTTCACGGGCTCGCTTTGCCTTTTGCCATGCTTACCAGGCAGGTCCCTTTCTCTGTCAGGGGTAGTGCTGCGCTTCCTCAAGCCGTAACGGCGGGCCCCCGACTCCCGAAATTCAGAATGGTCTGCCCCCGCCTGCTGCTTAGCTTCCTCTGCCAAGTTTTTCTGGCATTTCAGACATTCACTCGCAGCTCCCTTAGCCAAGTCTTCATCCGAGTCATCCTCCACCTCCCATACCGTAAATGGTAATTCCTTCTGCATTGTATTCTTGTTTCTTCTGCTCTTATTCTCCACCCTTGCATTCTGCTTCTTCTCCGCTTGTCTCCACTTCTGCCTAGTCTCCATACTGTCCGAGGGACAGATGCTCTTCGCTTTCCGATTGCTGAAGGTAATGGAAGCTCTCTGTTGCCGCTCTTCAGAAACCTCCGCACTAACCCAAAATAGAAATTCACACAATGCCCTTCCAAACGGCCAATCGTGAATATAAATTGAGTTCCTGCCATCGGGGTAGCAATTTGTAATGATTTTCGGATGTCGCCAACAGCTTTCCGATGAGCTACTGCCTTCGGCCATCACCTCGCCATTATTCTCCTCTGCTGTGGAGTCAGACGCACCGCATCCATATCCTCTAATGTTTTGGGCATTCATGACCTCGCCTGGCGTGTACTTTAGCCCAACCGTCCCATCCGCCGCCGCTGTACTGTCACCTATCTCCTGATCATACCCCCTGCAGGTTGATGTGATAATCTTACCGGAGTCCAATTGAACCATGTTCGAATTTCGGAGTCTCCCCTGCCTCCTATTAATCCAGCTCACTAATCCGAGCGTTATCATCGGTGGCCTATTCATGATCTGCTGTAATGATGTCTGCTAGCTCCTTCCACTCCCTGTTTCCTTCCACAGCTCTCCACTGACTATCAATCGTGTTGCCACGTCCTCTGCAGCCCCAATTGGCTAGCCAATCCGCTGCCTGGTTTCCTTTCCTTCGAACATGACTGATGATTCGATAGTCAATCCGTTTAATAAGCTCAGCAATTTCCTAAACAATGCTTGCAGTTCGCCAGCTTTTGGTAACTTTCTCCCATCCCCGCCCGTTGTTGAGCCGCCTTAGCATGTCCACAGCAATCTGCGAATCACCTGTGATTTCCAGATTAGAGTAGCCATTCCTAATAGCAATTCGTAATCCTTGGTGCAGGGCCCAAAACTCAGCCTCGTTGTTAGTCATCTATCCTCCCCAATCGGAAAAAATCCACCTGACATGGTTATTGCAATCTCTGAAGATCCCCCCAAAGCCTGCCTCGCCCGGGTTCCCCTTCAAGGCCCCGTCGAAGTTAAGCTTGACAAAGTGATCTCTTGGGTAACTGAATTTTTCTGGGCTTTGAATCCGCATGTCATGGTGGGCCAATCCCTTAAAGTGGACCATTTCAAGTTTTAGGTTGAATTTATTCAGAATTTCTTGCTCTTCTGGGTTTGTTTTCCAGTCATCACTTTCCCATTTCTCAACTAGGATAGTCTCTCTCATACTCTCAATCACCCGTTCCCATATTACCTCTGGTTCTTTGGCAGAATTCTAAAAGACCCTCCGATTTCTCTCCTTCCAGACCATCCAGAGTATAAAGGTGGATATAAGATTCCAAGCCCTCTGGACAACCCTGCATTGAAAGGTTTCCTTGCTCCACTGGAAGACCAAATCATTAAATTCACGAGTATTAACTCCTAGTTTATTAAGCATCCGTTTAGTGATCATCCAAAGTTTCTCTGTGTATGGACAATTGACAAGTAAATGATCCCTGGTCTCTTCCGCATTGTTGCATAGGTAACATCGTGAGGGGCCATTGAAACCTTTTTTCTGAATACGATCCTAGGTAAGAATTTTATTTTTCGAGGCTAACCACACAAAAATAGACACCTTGGGCCACCAATTACTCTCCCATATTGATTTCCAATCCAAGTTTCTATTATCCCTGTTTTGAGCATCCATTATATAGTAAGCTTCTTTGGTTGTTGTCATGCGGAAAGAGTTATTTTTGCGGACAAACCTAACCTCCCTAGGAGTCTAAGACTCTCTAGTGACAAACAAGACAAACAAGAGAAATCCTTCTCTAAACATACATTATTCTATGAGAAACCAAGTGTTTTCCGATCTTACCTTAGGTCCAACACTTGTTGTAGCAGTCCAGCCTTGCTGATCCAGATGAGCTCATCCTTCACTTTAAAAACTGCATACACTAACAAGCAAACGATTACATAACACCTGAATATTCCATAAAACAAACCATATTCAACACATAGACCAAGGAGTACATGAAACAATTCATTAACAACAAATCATTGAGAAGAATGGACTTATTTGTATTAAGGAAACAAAAAGAAACCATTACAACCTGAGCCTTGGTGTTGTGCAAGTTCCTCCCAGGGTCCAGCAAGAGTTTTCCTCTACTTTGACAGGCTCACCCACTTCCAAATGAAACAAGAAAGGATGGTAATCTCTCCTCACAAGCTTACAATGGAAGTCCTAATTCCAGCAACATCTACCCTTTGGAATGTTCACCTTTCAACCTCCCCTCCTTTGGCCCAATGCCTGTATTTATAGTGTTCTAGAGGAAGTTATTCAATTCCAACATCAATGGGATAATCCCTCTTTTGGATGGGGTAGCTCCTCTCTTGATGGGATAAGTTCCTCTATCATAGGGATGCATGAACCATCTGGAGGCGCTCAATACACGTCAAACACTCTTCTAGAAGGCTCTAGAAGTGACCACAAGTAACTTTTTCAAGATGAAACTCGCGCTTTTTGACCTTTCCAGGGGTACGCACCCATCCTTTGGCTTACAAAGCGTACAAGTACACAGGTACAATGAGTTTGGGATGTGTACACGCAGGCAAGGTAGAGATAACCTGCGTACCCAGAGATAAACATGTTTTAGTGACTTTCTCTCTTTTTTGAAGCTTGACATGAAGAGCAGAGGTATTAGGCTTGACAAGGAGGATAATATGACTATTGATGGAGCCATATTAACTGCAGATAGTCACGGTGACAAATTTCAGTGTAACAGATTCCCCCCTAAAGTACGAAGCCTGTAATAGATAAGGGTTTTATATCATATAGGAAGGGTGAAGTACTTTATCATTTCGAGGATTATCTCGTGGAGAGCCAGGTCAGAACCTGCAATTTCAACACAAAATACATGTATAAGATCATATCATCGCTGAGGTAGGCATTCCCATACTCAGATCAAAAACTTTAACTATTGGACTAACTATTCTGGTACAAGAATGATTTCATAATACATCATAATCATAGACTCTCGTAGACGCAGTATGGACGCAGCCATCTGTTTATGATTGGTCTACAACATAATGAATACAAAACTCCTCGCAGCCTGGATGGTGGAAACTAGATCTAGGGTCTTCATTTCTGTTCCCTTTAATTGGTACGATTCTAACCATGTGAATGAATGAGTCGATGTCGAACATGGTAGAAACCACTTGATTACCGGTCAATGATGTAAACCATTAACAAGTGTGGGAGAGACCACCAGTAATGTCAATGGTTCTCGAAGTACCCAGTACAGTCCATGA
>APFE030136535.1:0-63074 GCA_000404065.3 Pinus taeda
ATCAAGACCTTCAAGATGGAAGTTCAGTTGGGGATGAGTCTATCAGAAGCCCAAAAGCACAGAATGGAGCAGCTAAATGAGCTAGATGAAATAAGACAAGATGCAATATTAAGGACCGATCTAGTTCAGCACCAAAGAACTAAGTGGCATGACCGATATATCAAAGAGAAGAAGTTTCAAAAGGGAGATTGGGCGTTACTATTTGATTCAAAGTTTAAAGACTTCAAAGGGAAATTTCAAACTCATGGCTTGGGCCATATGAGATTGATGAAGTCTTTAACAATGGAGCAGTTCGAATCAAGACTATTGATGAGTTTCAAACTCCTCTCATTGTGAATGGCCACCGATTGAAAATTTATCATAAGCCACTCCCAAACGAGGACTTTGTCAAAATATTTCAAGAAAATTCTGCACTGAGGCTAGTGGAGAAGAATTCTTCTCCTCCATCAGCCTAATCTTTGTTTCTTTCTGAATTGAAAAAAAAAAAAAAAAATGTGTATAAGCCTGAAAACCAATCTCATATTGGCGGTCTTATACAGAAAATATGGAGTGAATATCAGGGACACCTGACACTCTATATTTTCCAAAAAAAAAATCTCTCTTTCCATCCTCACTCCATCTTCATTCCATCTCACTTCACCTCATCTCCATTTCACTTCATTCCATTTCATTTTTCCACTTCATTCCATTCACTCCATTTCATACCATCAATAAAATTCCTTTTCAGGACTATTTCCATTCAGTTGGTCTTTTCCTAACTAACTTTGTGCAGTTAAAAGGGAGATGTCTTAGTTTCCGCAACTGGAAACTGTTTCCGCAGCTCGCACCAGTTTCCGAGCTAGAAATGATTCTGTCTCTACAGCTAGCAGCACTCTGTTTTCAAGGGAAAATCTCAGTCAAAGGTTAACATCATCATCACCAAAGGCAGCAAGGATATGAGGCACCTGCAGGATCAAAAAGCAATAATGGATCGGCAACCTTAATCAACAAATGGCAAACTCATGAAGGTATGATCAAAATCTTTTCCAAACAACAATTTAATGTCATTTTATGCATAGTTATTAAATCATGGAAAGAGCCACTAAATGCAATGATTCGGAAAAGATCATCCCACTTCTCCTCCACGACAATACTTTATCCACCTCATACCCTTCTAACGGTCCCATAATCACTCATAATCCAAATTCGAAATGGACTGCACTTTCATTTATTGGTCGTACGAAAGAGTGACCTATTATACTACGTCTCTTCTACACCATGATTTCCCCAGCCAATATTGATACGTGTGCGTAAGACACCTGGCTCTAAAGGATTCAGTCGTTATTCCATCCACTTATCACTCCATTTCTGCACACATTGAACTCATTTCTTGTGTTCTACTCCCTCATACTCACACCATTTCCACTTCCATTTCCGCTGCAAACTCCACAGCTCTGTTTCAAACCCCGATTACAGTTCTGCAATATACCTTGCATTACGTTACGGCTACTCCACTTACAGCCGTAATCCACCTATTTTTCCCATGAGCATCCTCCTTGAGCATCCATACACAGTCAAAGCTTCAGCCGAAGTTAGAGTCGAAGATGGGGAAGCTGCTTAGAGCTGAACCCGAAGGTCCAAAATATTTAGAAGGGTATCCTCAGACGAAGGAAGCATTGAAGAAAGCAAAATGGTTGAAGTTCATTCAAAAGTTCAGAGGATATGATAAGGAGGTAACGAAGACATTTGCTCGATCCTTCAATGGGCACACCGTGGAAGTAGGGGACCTGAAATTCACAATAACAGAGAACACCATAGCAACAGCAACCAGTCTACCTCAGGTGGGAGACAGATGGTTTAAGAATAGAGGGCTGGATGATCAGGGATGGAAGAACATGCTCAAGAACCCAGGTATGGACACTTCAATATTCACTAAAGGGATTCCTGTACATGTAATTAAGGAAGAATGGACTGCATTGTTATTACTTGTTCAAAAGTTTATCACATGTGAGGGCCGCTTTGGCACTATGTATATGTACCATGCAATAATTATGATGAACTTCATGGAAGGCCATGCCATCAGTTTACCCTACTTTCTGTTGGCAAGTCTAAAGAAAATGAGCATCACGGTTCAAAAGCATGTGGGAAATATTGAGCCCCATCTCTATCACCCACCAATATTACCATAGGCCGTTTATAGATTCTTATCCTCACAAGGAGACATAACATATCTGTAGTTTTTACTCCCCTCTCACGGATTTCTTTTTGGCTCAGTGGTTTCTATCGAAAGCCGCTGGTTATATATACTGTTACTCCTATTGCTTTTTTACTTCCCACAGTTTCCAACTCTTGAACAATGAGACAGTCGTATACACGACCCACGGGTTGTGGTATATCTTTTTGTATGGATATAGATGGCCTCCCTACGTGGAGCATAATCTCTGAAAAAAAGTATGTTTTTTATTTTGTTCTCCTTGAATATCTCTTGGCGATCACTTGAACTCCCTGCATGGAGGCAAAAGACAAAAAAAAAATTCTATATCTTTTTGAGTTTCTTTTGTACATGGTTGCAGCTGTCATAAAAACAGCCTTTAGCTATATTGGGTAGGCTACTAGCCTCATGATGAATGCCTAGGCATCTACATAGTGTAATTTCTCCAGACTCAATAGAAATTACGACTTTTTCTATGGGAAAAAAACAAACTTATGATTCAGTTAATTCATCATATGTTGATCTTTAATCAGTGCATCAGTACTTCATTAACCATATAAATAGTAACCATGTGCAGTAATAACAGAATAAACCATCACACATAAGCAACACACATGAACACCAAGATTTAAGGTGGAAACACAATGAAGGACAAAAACCATCGGTTGCTATCTTCTTTTAATATAAGAAAAAACTGTTTACAATTTGTTATTGGTGCAGACTCATACTAGTACGTAGGCACCCACTTGCATAAGGCTAAACCTTCTCTCATTCTCCAGCTTCTACTAGAAGGGAGCTACAACCCCCTAGTTCTTGTACTAGCAGATCCGTTTACTAGTACGTAGGCACCAGCGTACAGAGGGCTCCAACCTTCACTCATTTTCCAGCTACTACTGGAAGGGAGCTCCAACCCCCTGGCTCTTGTACTAGTTGATCCATTTACTAGTACGTAGGTGCCGGCCTATGGAAGGCTCCCACCATCACTTGTTTTCCAGTTGCTACTAGAAGGGAGCTCCAACCCCCTAGCTCTTGTACTGGCCAATATGTTTACCAGTACGTAGGCACTAGCCTACAGAAGGCTACGGCATTATTTCTTCCTCCAGGGACCACGTTTCATAAATTTTCAGACTGGATACTCCTGGAATACAACACCAAAATCTAAAGGCCTCATTCCATCAAATTTTCATACTGGACCCATCAGTAACATTGAAGCTCAGAATCAATCACCACTGCAATACAATCATCAAATACATCTGCATCAACCAATCACTGAAACTCAATCATTAATCTCTGAATCAACCACAACTGAATCAATCACTGAAAACCCATCATCACTGAAGCAAATCACAACCAATCAATCTAAACATTCAGAACACAGTCACCAGAACACAACACAAAACCGAGAACTCTACATTAACAACCAAAATAAACTACAACTTCAAATGTCATATTTTATAATGTATACGCTACTTTGATGTGCCGAACCTGTGTGTATACACACTTTTATCAAAGCGAACCAACGTACAAATCTGCAAATACTAACTTAAAAACTTCACAGCTATTCCAGACATCAGTCATACCCAAACCATAACATTTACAGAATAAAACATGCGTCAGTATTCAGATCTATACTATCCATGATCAAACCACTTAATGATAATTCATTTTGGGTCTTATGATCCCAATCCATCATCCATCATCAACCACATAGGTGCATCCTTAGTTCAGATCAAGTAAATGATCAGAAACCCATAACCTGCATATTTGATCTAACACTTCATAAGATATTCAATACCTCGGACCAAAACCACTTAGGACCAATACAT
This sequence comes from Pinus taeda, assembly GCA_000404065.3. Classification (NCBI taxonomy): domain Eukaryota; kingdom Viridiplantae; phylum Streptophyta; class Pinopsida; order Pinales; family Pinaceae; genus Pinus; species Pinus taeda. The sequence goes on from APFE030136535.1 coordinate 4,018, forward strand.
TGGACCAAATACCTTAGACCAATACCTCGAACCAAATACCTAGGACCAATACCTTGGATGAAAACCTTGAATTTCCATCCCATATGCGCTTTTCATTCTGTGAAAGTGCTTGTATACGTATATGCTTCTTTTTTTCTGTTAACTTGTGTGTATACACTACTTGGACAAAGTGAACCAGCGTATACTTCTTAAACCACTCTCTTTCTTCAACCTCTTAAGTCTAATTTGTAATCCTTTGTTGTTAACCTGTTGCGTTGTGAACTGTCATCTATGTGAGTTGACATCAAGGACAACACGTGTATCATAATGCCAACAATCTCCCCCTTTGGACTTGATGGCAACCACAACACCAAGACACTCTCCCCCTTTGACATCAAGGGCAAAGGGCAGACCAAGATATTCTCCCCCTTTGATATACATTATGTTGTCCATGCTCCCCCTGAGTACAAGCTGAATTCTTTGATTAAGCTCCCCCTTTGTACATGCTGGGATGCACTAAATCATCCATGCTCCCTTTGAGCACATGAAGAATCTCATGACTCTATAACTCAACTATGTGAGTATGACCTTCCTATCACCAATGGCTCATACATACATCAGTCACCCAACCAAGTGGGGATACACCAAATTTGACTCATCCACCCAACCAATTGGGGATATACCAAATGTTTATACATGACTGAAATAGCAATTATTACATCATCCTTCCCATGCATAATGGGGTTAAAAATTAGGTCTTTTCATGACGTTTACATCAAACGATATACATGACATTTATAACAAGGACCAAAAATATAAACAAGACCATGATATTCATCATCATATATGAACTGCACCATCATCATCTTCCAGCAACATCAATATCAACAGCCTGTATATGTCCATCATCAAAAGAGTCACCTGAATCAAAACAACTATGTGGATCAAGAAATATAAGCATCTTCATGTACCAAGATCTTCTAACATAATGCCAACAATGCATTATTAGAAGCATATGCTCCCCCTGAACTTGTGCCAACTGTTCATTGTCAAACCTAATCGTTGCAAATATTAGTAAGAATCATTAAAGCATCATCATTAATCAGATATACATCAACTTTTTAACAACTTATGAGGACCAAAACAGCAAATTGTAACCATCATCAAACAGAGCAGATAACTGAATGAACCATATCAGACCCCTTTTCCTGTCTGTCCCATTACTTTTTCCTCAAACCAACATATACACGACTGTGAAGCTTTGAACTTGCGTATATACACGACTTGTCTTCATGAAAATTGTGTATGAGATTTAGAACACTGAAGTTTCACACTTTCATCTACCCCTGACTCTGTTATGTCTGTACACTATGTTATGCCACATCTTTCTTACTGTACTTCCTTCTTCTTCCATATCTTCGAGTGTGATGATGTTTTCTCCTTTTGGTATGGTTCCTTAAATTTTCTCCTCCATCCTTTGCTATAGTCCAAACTTGTTACGTGCATAACATCTTACATTTTTGATATTCCTTCTATAGCATCCAATGGCTTTGTGACCAAACATATTGCAAGAAAAACATATCCCTTAAAGTACCTAGAAGCTAATGATCTTTCTGTATGACGGTCTTGAGCCATTCTACATATGCATCTTGCTGCAACATGTCCAAAATTATGACATATAAAGCATTCAACATTATTCAATGGAGGAAATAACCAACTATCACTTCGATAGTTAGGAGTAAAAGATTTTCTTTGAAAACTTTCTTTCCTTGGTTGTTATGGGGTTGACCTCTTCTTGTTGAGAATTTCAGATTTTGCATTAGAGTTCCTTGTCTCATCTTGTGAGATAGATTCACCTTCAACAGATTCATGAAAACCAAGACCAATTTTGATGGCAGGAGACCTTTGACTACTAAGAATATTATCCAAAATCTTAGAACTGTCTTGAAATTGTAATAGTTTATCATTTTCTTCAAATTTACTTTTCAAGATATTTACCTCAACCTGATTTACTCTTCCTTTCGCAGATATTGCTTCTTCAATATTTCTTCAACCTTTCTTCCTTCTTCCACCTGTTGCCTTAATTTGAGAATCTCATTTTCTTGTTCTTCATCTACTTGAGGTAGTTCTTCATTCTGCTTATTTTCAAGATCTTCTTTTAGAGAGAGGATCTTAGCTTCAAGACTTTCATAGTAACTGGATCTATCTTCAAGTCTCTTTATTGTTGTACTCTTTTCATTTACTTTATTTCTTAATTTTGTCACTTCATCTTGCAACTTTTGACATTGATCTTCCTTTTCTGTGTACTGCTTCCTTACCTTGTTTCCTTTCTCCAGCTTCTTTAGCTTCTTTAGCTTCTTTCCCATTGTTTCTATGGATCTCCTTCAAGCGATCAAGCTTCTGCCAAAGGACCTTCTCTGATACCAATTGTTTGAAATAATACTTAAGGGTGGGTGAGTCAGCATTATCAAATCAATAACTTTTTCATTTCATACTGAAATTTATATACGCTACTTCAATGAAGGTAACACGTGTGTACACGCAACTGTCTTTAAAGCAACCAACATATATCCATCAAACTTATGATTCAGTTAATTAATCATATGTTGACCTTTAATCAGTGCATCAGTAGTTCATTAACCATATAAACGGTAACCATGTGTAGTAATAACATATTAAACCATCACACATAAGCAACACACATGAACACCAAGATTTAAGGTGGAAACCCAATGCGAGACAAAAAACACCTGCTCTTGTCTTCTTTTAATATAAGAAAAACCTATTTACAATCTTGTACTGGTGCAGACTCATACCAGTATGTAGGCACCCACCTGCAGAAGGCTACAACCTTCTCTCATTCTCTAGATTCTACTGGAAAGGAGCTACAACCCCCTAGCTCTTGTCCTAGCCGATCTATTTACTAGTACATAGGCGCCCGCCTACAAAAGGCTCCAACCTTCACTTGTTTTCCAGCTGCTACTAGAAGGGAGCTCCAACCCCCTGGCTCATGTACTAGATGATCCATTTACTAGTACATAGGCACTGGCCTACAGAAGGCTCCAACCTTCACTCGTTTTCCAGTTTCTACTGGAAGGGAGCTCCAATCCCCTCACTCTTGTATTGGCCAATATATTTACCAGTATGTAGGCACTGACCTACAGAAGGCTAAGACCTTCTTTCTTCCTCTAGGGACCACGTTTCATAAATTTTCAGACTGGATACTCCTAGAACACAACACCACAATCTAAAGGCCTTGTTTCATCAAATTTTCATACTGGACCCATCAGTAACATTGAAGCTCAAAATCAATCACCACTGCAATACAACCATCAAATACATCTGCATTGACCAATCACTAAAACTCAATCATCGATCTCTGAATCAACCAAAACTGAATCAATCATTGAAAACCCATCATCACTAAAGAAAATCACAATCAATCAATCTGAGCATTCAGAACACTATCACCAGTACACAAAGCAAAACCCAGAACTCTGCATTAACAATCAGAACAAACTGCAACTTCAAACATCATATTTTACAATGTATACGCTACTTTGATGTGTCGAACCTACATGTATACGCGCTTTTATCAAATCAAACCAGCGTATAGATTTGCAAATACTAACTTAAAAACTTCAAACCTATTCTAGACTTCAGTCATACCCAGATCAAACATTTACATACTAAGCATGTGTTAGTATTTAGATTGAGACTATCCATGATCAAACCACTTAATGATAATTCATTTTAGGTATTATGATCTCGATCCATCATCCATCATCAACCACATAGGTGCATCCTTAGTTCAGATCAAGGAAAGCATCAGAAACCCATAACCTGCATATTTGATCTAACACTTCATAATATATTCAATACTTGCACACCATGGCCTAATGATCTTCTCCTCCTTATATAGTTTTAGGCCTTTCTCAATACCTCAGACCAAAACCACTTAGGACCAATACCTTGGACCAAATAGCTTGGACCAATACCTCGGACCCAATACCTCGGACCAAATATCTAGGACCAAATACCTTAGACCAATATCTTGGACCAAAACCTTGATTTTCCATCCTATACGCGCTTTTCATTTTGCGAAAGTGCGTGTATACATATACGCTTCTTTTGATCTGTTAACCCGCATGTATACGGTGTTTGGACAAAGTGAACTAGCATATACCTCTTAAACCACTCTCTTTCTTCAGCCTCTGAAGTTTGATTTGTAATCCTTTGTTGTTAACCTGTTGCACCATGAACTATCATATGTGTGAGTTTCCATCAAGGACACCACGTGTATCATAATGCCAACACTTCGTTTAGGATATCATCAAATCAGAGTGAAGACTGAAGGCATTCCAAAAACAGCATTTAGAACTCATGAGGACCAATAGGAATTTTTGGTCATGGATTTTTACCTTACCAATTCACCTTCTACATTTCAAGGTTTGATGAATTCCATTTTCAAACCCTTCCTTAGAAAATTTGTGTTAGTATTTTTTTATGATACACTAATCTATACAAAGTCTTGGAAGGATTATATTCAACATGTTGGCAAGGTGCTCAAACTATTGGAGGAGAAACAGTTATATGCAAAAAGCTCCAAACGTTTCTTTGAGTACAAGAGGTGGAATATCTTGGTCATATTATATCTCATGAAGGTGTGAAGGTAGACCCTAGAAAAATTAAAACCATTAAAGAATGGAAAATCCCCACATCCATAAAGAATATGTGAGGATTTCTTGGGTTGACAGGGTATTATCACAATTTTGTTAAGAATTATGGGCAAATAGAAACACCTCTAATAACATTATTGAAGAAAGGTGCATTTTCATGGACTGCAGAAGAAATGAAGGCCTTTGAACATCTTAAAGAGGTAATGTGCCAAGCACCAGTCTTAGCAACACCAGACTTCACAAAAACCTTTATTATGGAATGTGATGCCTTAGGAAATGGAATTGGTGTTGTTTTAACGCAAGAAGAAAGGCCCATTTCTTTTGAAAGTCGTCCAATCAAAGGAAAGTATTTACACAAATCTATTTATGAGAAGGAAATGTTGGCAATACTACATGCACTTAAGAAATGGCGACCCTACCTAATGGGAAGATGCTTCAAGGTAAAAATGGTTCATGATAGTCTTAAATACTTTTTAGAACAAAGATTATCTTCAGAAGAGCAAGAAAAATGGGTCGCAAAGATGTTGGGTTATGACTTTGAAATCATATACAAAAAAGGGAAGCAAAATGTTGTGGCAGATGCACTCTCAAGAAAGGATGAGGATGTGGAAGCATTTATTTGCGCCATTTCTATTATCCAGCCATATTGGATAAACGAAGCAATGGATGAATGGAAGAATGATGAAGAAGTACGGGCACTCATTCAGAAGATACAACAAGATCCCAATACATCTGATACATTTAGCTAGAAAAATGTTTCGTTATGGTACAAAGATTGCTTATACCTATGTAAGAATTCCCAACTCAAACAAAAGATTCTTATGGAATTGCACACCTCTCGCTTAGGAGGGCACTTAAGATTTTTAAAAACTTACCACAGGGTTAAGAAGGGATTTTTTGGGATGGCCTTAAATCGTATATTCAAAAGTTTGTGGCAGAATGTTTGGTTTGCCAACAAAATAAAGTAGAAACAATTAAGACCCCATGTCTATTACAACCTTTATCCATTCCAAGGCAACATTGGGAGGAGATTTCAATGGATTTTATCATAGGCTTACCCAATTCCAAAGGAGTTTCATAATGGTGGTAGTTGATAGACTTACCAAGTATGCACACTTTTGTGCACTATCACATCCATTTAAAGCCAGTGCAATTTCTACTGCATTTATGGAAACAATTCAAAAGCTACATGGAAACCCAAAGATTATTGTCAGTAACAGAGATCCCATTTTCACGAGAAATTTTTGGACAAATTTATTTTCTTGCCTTGGTACTCAGTTAGCTCATAGCTCATCTTATCATCCTCAATCTGATGGGCAAACTGAGATAGTAAAAATATGTTTGGAAGGATATTTTTGTTTCTTTGTATCTGATAAACAAACACAATGGGTCAAATGGTTGCCTCTGGTTGAATGGTGGTATAAAACTTCCTTCCATACTGCAGCAAAAATGACCCCATCTATGACACTTTATGGATATCATCCACTATCCATCACATCATATTTCAGATAAAATTCTAAGGTTCAAGCAGTGGAAGATCACATCGAGCATCAATAACAATTTCTCCAACTCTTAAAGGATAACCTCACTTTGGCTCAGAATAGAATGAAACAACAAGCAGATCAACATCGCAGTGAAAGAAGTTTTGATTAAGGTGATTGGGTATTCCTACGAATAAAACCATATAAAATAATGTCCCTCAAGCAAGCTAAGAAGCATAATATATTATCACCAAAGTATTATGGTCCATACAAGGTGTTGCAAAAGTTTTGTACTATGGCATACAAATCGGAGCTTCCTACAACGTCCCGAGTACACCTAGTTTTCCATGTTTCATGCTTAAAGAAGGTTATAGATGACAAACTCCCAGTTCAAACAATACTTGTAGAACTTGACAAGGAAGTAAAAATCATATTGGAACCTGAAGCAATCATAGAAACAAGAACTCGATAGCTACGAAGTTGATCAATTTTGAAGTATCTCATCAAGTGCAAGAACTTACCTGCTGAAGATTCCACATGGGAGGGTGATAATTTTATATAGAAACATTCAGAACTACTTAAGCATTGAGGACAACACTTTTTTGAAGGAGAGGGGCATGTTAGATCCCTATAATACTAGTGATTCCCCCATTACTATTGACATTGTAGCCCTTATTTTTAATGTTGTGCCCCTATTGTCCCCATATTGTTATTATTGTGCCCCATAAAAGCCCACTATCGTTATTGTTGTGCCCTTATATTATTATTTTTATGTTGGCTTTGATTAAATTGTGACCCCTTAGGCCCCTATATATATAGAAAGGAGTTTTTTTCATTTGTATCATCCAAGAATTATTCATTTGTGTAATGTAAAGGAGGTTACCCCCTCGAAGAGGCTGATTTTGAAGGCATTAACCTATCTTTTCTTCTATTTTCCGAGCTGGTTGCATAACATTATCAAGCGCGAGGAAATATTGAAACTTCTTACTTGTGACAAAGTTTTTCAAATAATATTGTTCGAACCATTCCATAATTGTATCATAAAATCCATGATAATCCTCTTGAAAACTTTGAAATATTTAAAAATATGAATTTTCAATTAGAGGCATGAGATTACAATGAGAATGTTGTGAGGTAAAATAGATCTAATCATATTCAACAATCATATCAAGATACTGAGGACTTGACATAACTGTTAGCGAATGTTGAAGTGCCTCGACTACTTGGCAAGTATCCGAATAGTGAAATGTTGAACCATAAATATCAATGGATGTAAAACAATTGTCATTGAATGTGTTGGTGGGAAAATGATAAGTTGAAGGACAACCATCAAAGATGGAATAATGATCAGGTGGGTTGATTAAAGAATCAAATTCCTAGGTTGTAATTAATAAAGACAAATCAATTTGAACAACTTTGTGAATGATCTAAACAATAAAACCAACTTCCTCGTGGGCCAAATGTGACAAACCATTTTCCTATAACTGGTGACAAATTGTACAAGCCTCATAATCATCGAAATAATTTAAAATGGATGTTATCACAATAAACACGTGAGATTGGTCAGGACATAGTGAATGGAGAACAATTTTATTCGTGTAATAACTCGTGCCTTCATTATCACTCAAGATGGTTTTAGGTTCGATGAATGGAAATATTTGCAATATAACATTTGCAAGAAAAACCAGGAGCTGACTATTAAGAGATGAATCTGATAGGCATGATTCCTTTGGCCAAATATAGTCTTTGAAATGTTGAACTTCGTAATTCCATGACTTTATGAGAGATACACAATGCAAACCTGAGTTTGATGCGAGAGATTTGCATGAATATGGATCAACGGAAGAAGATTCCTAAATCCAATCAGAAAAAAAATCTTGAAAGTTTGAAATATTACATCTGAAATACCAGATATCTATTAGAAAGAGATTTACCTCAAGTGAAACCATGCAAAGAGAAGGATTGTGTGAAAGAGACTAGATCTGAATTAGATCAAGGGGCTTACTAGAGTCTCAATATCCTACCATAAAAATCAATGGAAGCTGAAGTGCCTTGACTTCCTGACAAGTCATGGAACTTTCAAGGATTGTAAGATCACATCCCGAAGATTGAACTAGATCGTGAATGGTGTGAGGACAGTTTCTACCACTGATTTTAGTAAGACCACTTCTCTCATGATGGAAGCCATATTTATCACTAATTTGATCATATTTTTCAACTTCAACAACCAGATTAATCAAGTTGAAGGATTCATCTGATCGCGACTCTGAATATGTATGAATCGGTGAAATTTCATGAACAAGATGGTTTAGAGAGTTGTATGCATGAAAGAGAAGAGATTATGAGGGAGGGAAAGAATACTCAATGATTTGATTATTTTTATTTTCATCATGGATAATCTCACCAACTTGTGTCAATTTAGAAGTTAACTCATCAGATGAAAAACTTGAGGAGCATGGAGTATCTCCGTCATTAGTAGATGCATTGCAAAAGATAGAGCACAATGGATAGTGAGATGAAGAGGAAGTTTTGGTAAGGACATATTCTTTGACTTAATCATATTCTACATCTAAAGTAATGTCTTCATGAGAAACCTAAAGATCAGATGATGCACCTAGCAATTCATGATCTTACACATTAACAAATTCATCATCATCAAAATTATTCTTTCCCAAGGCTATCGATTTATTGAAAATTTTGATTTTTTTTTTATTCACTACCGATATTAGCAGATTGGAAATTATCCAAGAATGGAAGCACATTTGTTTTACATGGAGGGTTTTGAAAAAGAGAAAAATTATTGAAATCATCTTCACCTTCCTGCTTCTATACCTCTATAATGTGACTGCCTTGTATCTGATCGCAATTTTAACCAACAACTCGAAAATCAAGAGAGTGTGAAAAGCTAGCTTGTGGAGAAGATTGATAGGGTGGATCATAGTACAAAGAGTCATGGCACATAGATGATAGGGGATAATATAAATCCATATCAGATTCGAGACTAGAGTTATGAATAGTAACATCATCCTGCGAAATGGAGGAGTTAGTCTTCACCATGGGCTTCATGAGCCATTTTGGGATTTCCTCCATTGAATCTAAGTCATGACAAGTGGAAGAAGAATGACGAGATGGATTAGCAATTTGATTAGCAGATCTCCCAACTTTATTATAATTGCACGGAAGCACCCTCATTGGAACTGGAAAAGGAGGAGGAAAAAAAAAAAAAGGAATAGTAGGTTCCTCCTCTGAAATTAGGGATGTATCATGGTTTACAAGAGTTGGTGAAGAAGAAACATTAGGTGGTTTGGATTCACCATGCAAATAGATATGAACCAAACACTTGAACCTTTTTTTAAATAAATCCCAATCCATATTTCCTTCAGGAAATTCATAACAAAGGTGATGGAAACGATCATAGAAATCCTCAATTGATTCATTAGGATTCATTCTTAGTTGATTAATTCTTTTAAGGACATCCTGCTAATCATACCTATCAAATGATTTATGAAATTCCTTTGCGTGGTGGTTGAATGAATGGATTGAAGGAGTCAGTAATGTATGATACCATCTCTTAACATGATATTCAAATGTGAGGATGATAAATCAAGCCATAACATCCTTGCAATGTATTCCATTAGAAAGAAAAAACAGACAACTTGAAACAAATGTTTAGGAAGAGTCAATTCACCCTCACCATCAAACTTAAATTGGGACAAGTTATGAAAAACTTCTGCAGGGATGGTAATCTTAAGATATTTAGAAAAACATGTCAGGATTAGGATTTGGGGAAGATTAATTTTGAATAAGAGATTCAAAGCGGACTCAAAAGGCATAGCCTGTTGTCTGGCCCTCCTAGCGCCAGTTTGTTGACGGTGTTGAAAATCCATCAACCAAAGGGGTCTCCCCATGTGAATTCCCAATTAGACATCACATCGTTTGGAATAATATCCCCATCCAGAGTATCGACCTAGTTTTCAGGCATTATTATATATTTTCCTTGGATCTAAATTTCAGTAAAAGAGGGATACACATGTACTTTCGAAAAGCAAGTGAGTGTGCTTGGTGAGTGTTCGATTGTAGGTGTTTCAAGGTTCTTCTATTGTGGAGGGGAAGAAAATTTAGCCTCTAAGAGAGAGGTAATAGTACCACTATAGTAGACACACACACAAAGAGTAAGAATCCATCTAACATCCAGTGGAATCGGCCACAAACATGTGACGGTCATGCAACCAAATTTATCAAGAAGCATTTGTCTAACATCCAACGAATTAGTCCAGAAAGATGTGACAGATGTAACAACCATTACAACACATTCTCAATATGATAAGCACTAAAATAACTAAAATAGTTCAAATACTTTAGCACAGGTGAAAAAAAACATGAAATAAAAACATTCACAAAACATCCTTATGCTGGCTTATTGCAGCCTGACCCAAGTTTAGAGTTAATTAGCAAAAAAAACCCCAGTACTACTGGCCCTTTCAGCAACAGACTGCGGAGCACGAACTGAGGTCTCATCGGAAGTAGTATTGGAGGGTGTTATAACCAAGTTTCCGCATGCTGGAGATGTCCGATGAGTTTGACTGGTCCTTTGTTTGTTCCTTCGCGCAGGTGGTTTCACGCACCTTCCATTCCTCATGGCCTGATACCCTGCCTTCGCACAAACCCTAACCAGGGGTTGTGCCACGCTTTGTGTTATTACCCAAGATATTATTTATCTTCCAGTATTATTTAAGCACCTTCACCTACTTAAATGCCTTAAGTTATAATACAAAACATTCATATAGGTTCACGCAGTAAATAAACAATTTATTTGCAAATTATATCCAATCATGCATTAAACCAGGAAACGATACACATAATTATAGCAAAACTTCTCTTTATTGATTCTCCAATGGTTACAGACTCAACCCACTCTTCACACTTAGCTGCATGGGTCCACGTAATCAACTATAGACTACTAGGCCTCTGTGCACTCAGCTGTAGAGCCTTCTCCTACTCTACAACCCACAGACACAATTTACACTTCAAATCAATTACTTAGACTTCTGATTCTTATATTCTCTTCGTTATTCCCCTTTTTCTACACTTAGAGCCTTGCTCTATTTATACAATCCCATGGTCCACTGACCATGGGTAGGTCTATCTAATCGACATTACATTACAAAACTAGGGCGAACAACCCTGTGACTCTACCATACTTTTGCACCCCGTGCACGCAATTCGCGGAGCTTTTACAACAAGATTTGGTCAAAAATTGAGCTTTAAGCTCCGAAACATGCCTTGGGGGGGATTCCATGCCCAACAGGCCCCCAACACAAACATTGTGACTCACCCTCGAGTCACTCTGTCGGCAAATAGATCTTTACGTGGAGTCCCTCCAAATTTTCTCGAACTATGGCAAGGTCAGCATCACACTGAGCTGCTGCTTGCTGGATTTGCTGCATACGTTGTTCCGAGACCTCTGTGCCAGTATCCCCTGCATTTGTTTATAGTCCCGTGCTTTTGCCCAAGCCTTGGAGCGTGAAGAATGTGCTTCTGTGGTTAGTGAGATAGCCGAGCCGCCTATGTAGGGCTTTAAGCGGTTACCATTCACTTTGCCTGGGAAAATCTTGCCAACTAGTTTGACTAGCTTTACTTCACCTCCATCTGTGACCTCCTTAACAACGTATAGTCCCAGCCAATGCATTCTGAACTTTTCCAGGAATTTATCAAACTTATTGTCATACAGCAGCACTAAATCATTTACCTTGAAGGTGCTCAACTTAATATGGCAATCATACCAGGCCTTCTCACACTGATTTTGTACCTGTTGATGAAAGCCAACGAAGAACCATTCCTCCTCGATTTCTTCCAACTGCGCAAGTCTTTCTTCCAGGGCTTTGCAGACCATCATACTTGTGAGCACTGCTATGCGCAGACTAGGGACAATATACTCCATTGGCATGACAAATTCCAAACCATAAACTAACCGGAAAGGTGTATGTCCCATCAGTTTCTTAGATGTTTTCCTATAATCCCATAGTATTGCAGGTATGCGCAGGTCCCAATTGCTCCACTGTGTGTTGCATACTTTGGTTAGTGCAGTCTCTAGTATTTTATTGAATGCTTCTACTATGCCATTAGCTTGTGGGTGATACGATGTGCTTTTCTAGTGATACACTTGGAACTCTTCTGTTAGCTGCTGATGGTTTCATTTAGGAAATGTGTACCGTGATCACTCATTAAGATTTTCAGACAGCCAAATCGAGTCAACACGTGTTCAAACAAAAACTTCACAGCTGTGGAAACTATGCAATCTTTGACCAGCTGCACTTCTACCCAATGTGTCAAGTACTCTATCATGGTGATAATGTATCGCCCTCCCATTTTTCCTTGAGGTGTGATAGGTCCTACAAAGTCGATTACCGATTTTTTGAAGGGCTGCATCGTCATTTGTGGATTCGAAGGCATCTCGTCCCTACACGATGGTTTACTTTTCCTTTGACATATATCACAGGCCTTATAGTGTGCTTTTGAATCCTGGTGAATGGTTGGCCACCACAACCCTGCACAGAGAATCTTTTACGTGATCGCTCGTCCTGCATAATGTCCTCCTGCAATGCCACCATGCACTTCCGCAAGGATCTGACTTCGTTCAAATTTAGGTATGTACCTTCGTAGTATCTCATCATTCCATTTTTGTACAGGTGCCCCACGATGACAGAAAAGTTAGCTGCATGCACCACCAGTTCCTTCTTTTTTTGGACGGAGTATTCCATCGGCGTAGTCCCTGTTGTCAGAAAGTGGATTATATCTTCAAAATATCCGTACGCTACACACACAGCAAAGAGTTGTGCGTCAGGTAATCCTTCCTCCAAACTAGTAGGTTCCTCACCTGTCTCAATATGTGATAAGTGATCTAGTCCTGCATTTAGGCATCTAGGCTTTACCATGACCTCAAAGTCATATTCTTGGAACAATAAGAGCCACCTACATATGCGCCCCCCCAACACAGGCTTGTTGACCAAGTATTTTAGCGCTAAATGGTCTGTATACATCTTGAAATGTCCTCCTAGCAAATAGTGTCAGTATTTTTGGAGTGCGTACACCATAGCCAACCCCTCACATTCAATTGTGGAATAGTTATTTTCTACTTTGGACAACCTACGACTTGCAAACATGATAGGGTGACCCAAGCCCTCTCCACCCTCTTGTGTTAGCACCACTCCCAGCGCTATGCATGATGCGTCAACATGGAAAAGAAACTCCACATCCCATTTTGGGAAGACCAGGATTGGGGCAGAGGCCAGTTTCTCTTTTAGTACATCTAGGCTCTTCATGTAATCATCATTCTAGGAGAATGTGACATCTTTTTTCAACAGTTTCTCCATTGGCGCGGTGATCTGTGCATAGATTTTGATGAACTTCCTATAGTACACCGTATGTCCCAAGGTAGTGCACAACTATTTAACACTTCATCGTGCTTCCAAATTTAGAATTACTGCAATCTTCGCGGGGTCTACCTTTAGTCCATGTTTGCAGACCACATGTCCCAATAGATTCCCAAAGGGAACAAGGAACATAAAATTTTTAAGGTTCAGCGCAATTTGGTGTCATCGGCAAGTATCCAACATCAAGCGTAAGCTTGCTACGTGGTGCTTAACCAATCCAAATACAGTCCAATCATCTAGATAGACCTCCAGGAACTTGTGGATATGTTCTTTGAATGTGGCAACAACTATGCACGAAAACATGGCTGGTGCGTTCTTTAACCCAAACGGCATGATAGTGTATTGAAAGCAGCCCCACTCTGTCACGAAGGTGGTCTTGCTCCTATCTTCCAGTGCGATTTTGATCTGGTGGTACCCTGAGAACCCATCAGTGAAAAATATGCTTCTTTCCCACCAACTTTTTCCAATACTCCATTTGTGAACGGGGTCGGGAATGGGTTGTGCTCACAAGCATCATTCAATTTCCTAAGGTCCACGTATATTCTTATCTTACCCTTCTGCTTCTTCTCCTACACTACCATAGGGCTTACCCCGTTGGATTCTTCCATCAGCTCAATAATTTCTGCTGCGAGCATTTTGTCTAATTCTATGCAGACCTTTTCCTTGTACTTCGAATTCAAGAGGTTAAGGTCTCTGCTTAACTGGTTTCGCGTCAGGTTTTAGGGTGATCTTCATCATCCCTAAATCGCCAATGATCCTCTTTAAGTCTGTAATCTTCGTCGGGAATAAGTCTTGGTACTCACAGAGTAACTCAACAACCTTATCCACCATGGCATCATTCTAGTAGTCGCCAAGCGTTGCATACTTCGATTCAGCCTACATACCAATGTTCACCTGCTTCATTTTTACCGACGTGGTAATGTCAGGGTCTTCAATCAATGGTCCTTGAACCTTGCGATAGCCTTCAGTTTCTAGAATTCTAACTCTTTACGGATCTTCATCGTCTTCATCAATGTTTATGTTGTAACACTCCAGCGCGCAACTTAGCTGGGTCACCCATTCCCGCTAAAGCACTTCCATTTGCTCCTGGGGTATTTTAAAGATAGTTGCTTTTACTACTTGTAGTGCATCATCAACAGTATCCCACCAACAATCCTCAAATGTGAAGGTTAATAGGAATCCTTCATGCATGATATCCCATTCGTTCGTGCCATGGCGAAGCTCCATCTCTATATACCAATTCATGGGTATAATATCCAGGGTATGACAAAACAGGTGCACCCACTCAGGTTGTGGCTCTTTCCCATAGACCTTTGTCCATTTTGTGAGGTTTTCACATGGATCATCCCATCCGTCATACTTCTCTTTCAATCACATCTAAGGCTTCCCAAACCACATGCGCATCATCCCTCTGCATTCGCACCAGTCCTCAAAACTTGTTTGGTGCATACCACACAATACTGCAGATGTATCTTGCAGTACCCATTTCAGAGCGTCGAAACACTATTGTTCGAGTACTTCCCTTTCAAATTTGTTCAGGAAATCATCCACCTCGCTCAACCTGTCATACGTAGGCAGATCTATTACCTCTGTTTCTACGCAGCATAGCAATCTTGTCATCATGTTACAGTTGAGCGTGGTTACCTTGTGTAACTGGTACTACCATCACTCTATCTCCTCATCAGAATATGATGTGAAAGAGCTTTTGCACTCCCATGAGATTCAGCCATCCATGGTTGGATTTACCCATTCCTGCTCCCACGCAGTTATTTTGTAGATACAGTCCAAGTCATCATCACTGTTGTAGTAATGCACTGGCTCTGTGTAGTGTAATCTTTCTGCAAGTTCTAAAGGTATCACCATGCGCAGTGACTTTTTCTCAAAAATCATCTTGTGCTTCTTTAGATTTATCACTCCATTGATGCCAATGGCCCAATCTATTCCTAGTAATGTAGGGTATGGATTGTTGTCATCAACAATCTCTATCACTTCGAAATTTGCTAGTGTGCTTGCTCCTTCGATATCTACTATGATTCCCTGTAGTCTCCCTACAGGTAGGATCTTTTGTTTGTTTTCCATTCGTAGTTGGATAGGAGACCATTGTAGCGCAAGCCTGCCCATGCACTCCCATGTTTGCTTTGGCAGGTTATTCACGTCTGACCCTTGATCCAAAATCACTTGGGCCATCTCATATTCCCAATATGCATGGTTAATCTCATCTCCCTACGTGTTTGCGTCGTGTGCTTCACGAGCTTCCAGACTACGTGCGGTTCTCCTGGCATGATCCTAGTGCATCTAGTTATGAGTTTTTGCAGCCCCTTTACAGCATTTTTGTCATGCAGAAGCTTCATGCATGTCTCTAAGAATGTAGTGAGCATTGATGGGTTCATTTTCGGCTCTAGTATGTCTTTACTTCCTGAAGTGGAGGCATCCGCGAAGCTCCTCTTAGCTTCCATGAAGGACTCCTTCGCGTGCTCCAAATCAAACTCTAGTTCCTTTGTTGGAGCCTTGTGAACCCAGGTACTTTCTTTAGGATGCTTGCCTTTGTCACCCCTGTCGTAATACCACTCTAAAGCACGATATTTACATTAAGGTCTTCCTCGCACAGCTCAGACCTCATCATTTGCAGGTTCTGAGTCAGGGGAGGCTTGATTGCTCCTTTATCGCACAACCTCGCTATCAGTGTGGGAAAGTCCTATGTCTCATGATCAAACTGCGTACAATATAAGCATGATGGTCTTGTTGGATTTGTACAATCACAGGCATAATGCCCCGACCCTCCGCAATTGTAACATATTAGTTGTCCACGACCTCTTCTTGGCCCCATTCCACCTTGGCCTCGTCTGCGGCCCTAAAATCCAGTGTGTTCCATTCCTACATTTTGATAGAGGGCTCGTGTTTCGGCCTGAACTTTGTAGGTAGGAGTCTGATCCATCATCAGTTCATAACTTCTATAGTCGCACTCATCATGGCCTACTGACCTATAGAAATTACAGAACAACTGTTGGGAATTCTACGTATACTTCTGTAATAGATGGAAGTTATCTGTAGCATGCTTTCCTCCTATCTAACAAATTGCCCACCATAACGCAGGCACCGTGCTTGGTCCTACTTGTGCCTCTGGTCTCAATGGCATTGGTCCCCCTCCTGCAAGGTAATTCGTGAACAACGGGCAATGGTCCTTGTCATGCCCTTCTCCCTTGCACTTTACGCACCATACCTCGTCACACACTTCTGGATGAGCCATCCTGTCTTGTTTCAAACTCTGCATCTCAAGGAACAAGTTTTTTAACTGCGCGTGAATTTGCTGGACTCCTAGGTTAGGATCTTGCATCAGAGTCTCGAGCAATCTCATTGCGACCTCCAAAGCCTCAGCCTGAGTGGTTAGCCTTTGTTGCAACAACACGTTCCATAGATGTAGTGTTAATGAGGCTACAAACCATTCACGGTGTCTCCCATCTGTTAAGGTCATGTTCGCTTCGTGAATTGTGCACTTCAGTATTTGATCCAACTCCCACGGGGTTTCACTTGGTAGCATTGTGATTTCCTTGAATCCAATGATCGACAGTGCCTCCGATTTTGGTCTGCTAAAGGCCTTGTTTAGTGTAGCTTGGATATCCACTATCCCCGCATTTGGATTGTCATTGGAATGCTTAATATACCAGGTCAGTGCACGATCCTGCAGAGCGCTGAACAACATTGCCTTCTTTAGATTGTTGTCTGTGACACCTTGTGCTTCCCATACAACTTTTATCATGAACTAAAATTGGTCTGGATCTTCATTCCCTACTCCCTTGAGCACTGGTAGCTTTATCGCGCTGGCCATACTAATTCACAGTGGTGGCGGAGGTGGTATGGGCAAAGTTAGGGGTGAAGACGATAAAACTAGTGGTGGCATGGGCGGGGGTGGTATGCGCAGAATTCTCAGCCTTATCAGATTGATCGCACTTCCTGGTGAGACCTTTGCAAGTTCTTCTTCACCTCCTCACGAAGGGGAAATCAAGGGGCTAGTCTCTAGTTCTGTGTTACCTTTGTTTCTGTAGATTCTCCCACTTTGCGTAGCCACAAACATCAATTTATTCACATAACCCACTTTTCACACAATAGAATTTTAATCCAAGTGTTCAAAGATTTAACGTACTTACCTCGAGGTCCCTTGAGGAAGTGTCATTCTACCTCACTATAGCTGACTGAAGTATCTACCGTGAATTTGGTGATGAATTCTCCTATGATTCGATCGAGCCAGTGATTAACAACACGTGCAATTTGATCTTCCGATGCTTCCAGTATGCGCACTAATTCTAGAGTCTGCACAATAGGTTTGTTGAGTTTACACCTTCCTTAGCTATCTGCTAGCTTCACGATCCACTCGTACAACTCAGTAGGGAAGGATGCAAAGAAAATTTCGTGGATCTTCGTATACAAGTAGCAATCTAACCACTCTTCCTTTGATAATCATAGATTCCTATTTTCCTGCGCCGCGAACTCGTGAATCTTTCTATCCAACCACTCTTCAATTCCTTTATTTTTCAGATTCTAGTGATACAACATCAAACATCTCTATGTAGATCCCAGTCCTGACAGCGCAACCATTTGTTGTCTTATTGGGGCCTGACCCAGGTTTGGAGTTAGTTAGCCAAACAAATCCTAGTACTATTTGCCTTTTCGGCAACAGTCCACAGAGCACGGACTAAGGTCTCACTCGAAGTAGTATGGGAGGGTGATAGAACCAGGTTTCCGCACCCTGGAGATGTCTGATGAGTTCGACTGGTCCTTTGTTTATTCCTTCGCACAGGTGGCTTCGTGCACATTCTATTCCTCATGTCCTGATACCCTACCTTCGTGCAGCCCTAATCGGGGCCTGTGCCACACTCTACGTTATTACCCAAGATCTTATTTATCTTCCAGTATTATTTAAGAACCTTCACCTACTTAAATGCCTTAAGTTATAATACAAAACATTCATATAGGTTCGTGCGGTAAATAAATAGTATATTTGCAAATTATATCCAATCATGCATTAAACCAGGGAAAGATACACAAAATTATAGCAAAACTTCTCTTTATTGATTCTCCAATGGTTACAAGCTCGACCCACCCTACGCACTCAACTGTAGAGGTCCGCGCACTTAGCTGCGGACTACTAAGCCTCTTCTCACTTAGCTATAGAGCCTTCTGCTACTCTACAACCCACAGACACACTTTACACTTCGACTCGTTTACTTAGGCTTCTCATTCTTTTATTCTCTTCCTTATTCCCCGTTTTCTACACTTAGAGCCTCGCTCTATTTATACAATCCCATTGTCCATGGACCATGGGTAGGTCTATCCAACCAACATTACATTACAAAACTAGGGCGGACAACCCTATGACTGTATCATACTTGTGCGCCCCGTGCCCGCAAGTCGGGGAGCTTTTACAACAAGATTTGGTCAAAACTTGGGCTTTAAGACCCAAAACATTCCTTGGGGGGATTCCATGCCCAACGTCTTACAAATATTCATAATCCATGCATAAAGAACGTGTTGGCCATCAAGCTTCATATATTAAGTAAAAATTCTTGGACAGATGTATAGAATGAACACCTCTAGATCTAATAGTGGAGCGTTGGAGCCACTAGTTTCTCCCCAAAATAGCTAGCTTGTCTCTCTAATTCCTTACAGGAGAAGCCAAGGTGAAAATTCATTTTCTCACACAATGAGGGTTTGTATATAATGAAGAGGTGATGCTTCACCTTCCTTGTGACTCTTTGACTACCCTCATGATTGTTTGACTTCCTATCACTTTTTGACTTTACATGGCTCTTCATATTCTTAACGTGTCCTTTGGACTTCCACTTTACAATAAATTTTGAATAGATAATTACATAATCCATAATAATGATGTGGCATATGATGACTCGTGAAATGACATGACATAACACTGATGACATGGACTGCATGATGATATGGCAGTACCAAGTTGTCCTTCTTGCTGCTTCTTTCTTTATGTTTTGAATAATATATGTATCCAATGCTTCATCTTCATGCGAGATATGATTTTTTCTTTATATCTACCCTCTAAAGGTTTTTGAATCAGATGGAGTCTTCATGCAATCCTAATCTTTGGTATTTTTTTGTTATCCATTGTTCTTTCATTTTCTTATTTAATGATCATCCTTTCTCCTCAGCTCCTTAGGTGTTTGCTATCAAGTCCTCCTTCTCTATCTCCTTCTTTGTCATCTTTCCATAGCATGATAGATTTACTGCATCTGTAATCCACTCATGAAGAGATGACATCAGTCCGATAAGCCCCTATTCTAATATTTTGCATGATTATCCATTGACTGAGCCGAAACTGGGTGGTAGGCCAAGGGAGAGGCTTAGTGACTATGAAATTGTGCATCTTAGGTAGTCAAGGGTTAGGCTTGAGCCTTGAAAATGTGTAATGTGCAGTTTAGGCTTGGACTAAGCAAAGAGATTTTGTAGTTGGGAGTTGAGGAAGCCAGGCTGAGGGCTTGAGCACTAATTTTTCCCATTGCACAGTTCTAGAAGACACGGGAGCCCAGGTGATTGTGAAATTGTGTACTTCATGAGCTTGGGGTTGAGGCTTGAGCCTTGAGACTACACAATGCATAGTACTAACTAGGAAGGAGAGATAAATTTCATAGCTTTTGGAGTCAGTGAGTCAAGCTGAGGGGCTTTGCTCTCTTTCAGCAAACTGTGCATTTCTAGGAGAAACATAATGGCTAGTGATTGTGCAGTTGCACAGTTCAAGAGATAAAGGTTTGAGATTGAGTTCAAATATTACACATTGCATAGTTGAGGCTAGGCTAGAGGTTTGAATTGCGCAATTTTAGAGGTCAAGGCTTAGGGTTGATCATTGAAATGGTATAGTGGAGATTCCTAGTAGTCATGAAATGTGCATTGCATAGTGTCAAGAGGAAAGGTTGCAGCTTGAGGGCTATGACTGCACAATGCGTAATTCAAGAAGGTCAGATGAGGCGAAGTTGCTGGGAATTTTCTGAAATTTGGCTAAGTAGGGGATGAGTGAAACTGATGTGAACAGTGATAGGACTTGATTATGATCACACACTTAGACACTTGATGACACAAAATAGATTATCCGAAACACATGAATACATAATTCCCTTAGTGCGACAACCTTTGTGACAACTTACGACAAGTACAACACTAAATATACACTTTGCGACAACAATGACAACACTTGTGCGACAGTCCATTAAACTTTGGAAATGAATGTAAAATGTGCCTTCGTGATAATAACAATTGATTATCACAAATATTTCCCCTTTAAAAAAACCAAAGCTCCACTTTAAATGATAATCGAAAATTCCCACACCAAAAGATGACACTTGTTATATGAAAATAAGAGTGCGAACGACACTTGTGATATGTGAATGATGGTTAAAACAACACATCACAGGGTGAATAGTACATGAAAATGACATTAATTAAAGGGAAATCAAGCAAAAGTGACAATCGTAAACATGAAAACATCACATGTGATAGTGAAATTGCACAAAAGTGACAGTTGGAGAAACTCACCAAAATAGAAGTATGATCACAAAAAAGTGATAGACTATCGATGTTTGTGTGCACTGAATGTCGACATGGATTGGACATCACACGAGCACAATCTTGATGGACTGTGTTATGCTTGTACAAGCTTGTGTAAAATAATGCGCTCATGGATTTGTTGCAGTATGAGCATGTGTGAGAAAGTGACTTCGACACTTATAATCCAAGAAGGGAGCTTAAAAATCATTAGATGACTAAGAAGTGACTACGGAATGACTAATCGTATGATCCATATTAGGCTCGAAAATTCAAGTGTACGCAAAATTTTGGAGGGTGTTGTCACAACGACAACACATTCCAAAAAACAATATGCTTTTTTCCTCACACCAGTTAGTGATATTGGGGATGCAAACATTAGGATAGGTAATAAATTCCTAATGCACACCCTAAGTGAACATATTTGGACCACCACACTATTTATAGACTCTAAAAACAACTCTATGATATCCAAATAAAATCCTCCTTAAAGAGGTCACAAAACAATATTTTAGTTTGGCTCGTACTTTGAGGGTAGGTAACAAATGACCCCCTTCTTTAACTTTACATATGAAACTTGGTAGTTTTCTTATAGTGGACCTAAAATATTCCATCATGTGTATGTGCAAATCCAAGGTAAGGGGATGCCTGAGAAGGGTTGATGGTTTAGATCCAAATATTTTTGTAGGGCCTTCTTGAATCACCCAATTCTTGTTAGGTCCTCAACCCATGATCATATTTATGAAAACCTATAATCCCTCTACCTACTTTGACAAAAGTTACTTAGTGGCCCATACATAAGATATCTATAATGGTGGGAGTAGTGAGATTATACACACCTAGAGATTATTTTAAATGGTTATAGAGAAGTTTTTCCAAACCCTTCAGAACATGCCCCTAATACCCCTCATTATAACCCTCATTTCTAATTTCACTAGTTTCCTTCGATCGACTCATGCCCCAATGTTGAAAATTTTGGAATCTCCAATTAGTGATTGAGAGAAAGGGTGTTAGGTATCTAGGAATTTTTTTTTTATGTTTTCATACTCACACTTCACATTAAGAAAGTATACATCATACATAACCAATGGTTGGTCTATGACCCGATAAATAAATTTTCAGGACTATGCCCCAAACCCCAAAATAGTGGGGTTTGGGTTGGTGCCCTCTTGGTACCATATAAATGTACAATAGAGAAGTCCTACACTAACCCCAACATTTAAAGAAAGTAAAACACTTCCCCTTCATCCATTAATGGTAGGATGGATCTATCCATAATATTATGGGGACCAAATACCACCTTGTGGTATTCATGCCACTCCACCCATGCATAACCCCTCCTAGAACCATCAACCTTGTAGCGATGACATTTTAATGTCCTATTCATTTTTTTGGAACCCTCCATAGGGTAAATTGTATTACCCTTTCTTGATGCCTCTTGTAAGGTAATGCTACCCATATAAGCCTAGTATAAATTCAGGGTCAACTTTATGCAACCTTATCCAAATCAACATTAGTTAAACTTGGTTAATCCTGTTACTTAGGGGATAGTGGAAAGAATAAAAGGAAATGAAAATAAAATCCCATTCAAGGATAAGGGGGGAAACCCCAAAACCAAAACCCATAAGTCGGGGAAAATCCAAATGTTGGTAATCAATGTCAAAATTTTGGAAATACCAACCAGCCAAAACAAGGGAAAAACAATGGGATGTGCAGTAATTTCCCTTGCACTTTATGTGGAGAGTATGAAAAGTATAGTAACTACTACCCATATATTATCTAATTTAAGTAAATCATGTCCTATGTGAGTTCTACTACTTTACAGGGGTCACCAACTATAATTATCCACCACCCCCTCCCTCACTAAAGAGTTATGGATAACCAAGAACACATAAGGGACCCTAACTCCAACCAAACCTACTCTATAGTCTAAAATCAATCATGTAGACTTGGGGGCAATCCATTCCACTTGTGTTACCACCATGTTCACCAAAACTTCTCCTTTAAATGAAAATGGAATTCCTTACCAATCATCATCCTTGGCCATCTTCTTTGATTGGGAATATCATTCCTAAGCATGGCTCCCATCTTCTACTCTATTTCAAACACATTTCATTGTTAAGGACTTTACATTTCATTGATGTATTATAGATGATGAGGTATCATCATATAATATTTCCTCCTAGTCTTAGAAATAAGTAGGCTCGCTCACTTTTGTTCCATCAATGGATGAGTTTATAGCATTTGATGGTAGATTCTATGTCCCCTTAGGAATATTACCGAACATCCCCATTACTTTAGGTGATATGTCTATTTTTATCAATATCATTTTCATGTCCATCTTGATGTATTATAATATTATCCTTGGTTGTGATAACATATATGTCATGAAGGATGTGGTGTCTTCACTCTTTTTAGTCATGATATTCATGTGTTATTCCCACATTATATACACATCATCACCATTGATCAACTTTCATAATCTAATCCTGGATCACATGAATTCAAGGATATAATTTAACCTGTACTAATATTAAGTCCATACACTATGTGTCCACTATCACTAGTTGTGCAACATCCACTCCCATTATATGTGATCACATGGCTCCATAACCACCTCCTTACCACTTCAACATGGAGGTCAAGTGAATTCATTCACTCATTTTTATAACCTTAAATACTAACCCATTTAAGTCTTTGAAGATATACTAAAGTTATTTACTAATATTCCACACTTTTTCCCCTGTTAATCCATAAACTATTGTGGATATTCCACTAGGTAGTTTGTCATAATATATCTCATAAAGGTTTACTGAAATTATAAAATATATATTAAGAGGTTTAATTTTCCTTAGAGTTTATATATTTATTAAAG
Organism: Pinus taeda; assembly: GCA_000404065.3. Classification (NCBI taxonomy): domain Eukaryota; kingdom Viridiplantae; phylum Streptophyta; class Pinopsida; order Pinales; family Pinaceae; genus Pinus; species Pinus taeda. The sequence goes on from APFE030136535.1 coordinate 28,022, forward strand.
TTACCTTTTTTTGTTTATGCATTAAATATATAAAATACATAAAATAGAGAACAAATAGATCAATCACTCACAAAACCCCAATAGCATGAGATATGACTTGGGAAACCCTTTCGGGGGAAACCTAGCCAAAATGGGAGGCTACTCTACTCTTTCTTTATCTAAATGGAAATGGTACAAATAAAAAATAGTGAGACTTGTGGCCCATGGGCTACTACAAAATACAAACCTTCTATATTTTTACCTCTCTCTACCCATTCTCAGCTACCTTATTAACCTATGAAACAAAATGCACTACAATATAAATGAATCCCTTTTCCTTCTAAAGGATTGGTTATAACACAACCCAATAGACAACTAGGTTTCAAAGTTGACCCATTCAATCATCAATGTGAGTACTACATTAGAGTATTTTTCATCATGATCATGTGCCTATCCCCTTTCCCATTAGTAATATATTTCAACTTGCATCCTCTTGAATCAAGGTGGGCAAACTAAGAAGGTAAAATTCTAGGTGGCATAAATTTTGTACAGAAACTTCATTTGAGGTCCTTTTTGAACAGATGGAAGTATATTTAAGTTTAGAAAATTATGGAAGTGAGAGTTTTTCTACACCAAAAAAGTTCATTAAATCCCTTAAACTACCTCTAGAAGGTTTTAAACCCCAATTTTCCAAACTAGGACCCACGGGTAAAATCATCATGTGAGTTGATTCCCCAAAATTTTCCACTCTAAAAGAATCAATATGGATGAAAATATGGTATAATTATCTAATAAAAATTACTTTTTAGCAAAACTTTGAGGGAACGTGACCTTTTAGGAAAAATACAAATGCTCATATTTTGTAGTCCTTGCAATGCATGACCATTGTGGGTTCCATAACTAGCATCCCACAACCACCTTTTTATCATTGTGCATGGTAGGATAGATACGTCATATACATCATCACAAACTAGAATTATACTTAAGCATCACTCAGTTCACTAAAACATTCAATATCATCCCTTCATCCTATTATCATTTCTCCATCATCTATATAATGAAGGCCATACCAAGGGGAAAGGGGAGAGAACGTTTATGAAAGTTTATGCTGTCAAAATACAGCCTATTGCTTCCAATATTCTTGTTATTCTATTTATATCCTCTTTTGAGGCTCAACGAAGAGAGAGGACGAGTGAGAATAAATATGCAGCCAAAACTCAAAGTAAGCTTGGTTAATTATTGTAGTGCTTCTTATATTATTAATGAAATAGATCAATATGGTTTTACCCTCCACACATTATGTCTTTTATGTGCATGATATTTTAAGTGGTTGATTTGTTTTATTGATTACATTATAAATTCTTTCACTTAATAATTTATTAGTTTGGGAACAATATTTCATTTATCTATGTGATGCAGTAGGATTAGAGCTTCCAAGTCATCAAGCTTTTTGGAAATAAAACTCCAAATGGGGTTTCAATATTGTAAAGAAATTGTAATTCCTTAATTGTAAATATTCTTAGCTATTTTAATTATTATATTGTAAAGGAATTGTAATTCCTCAATAGTAAATATTCTTAGTTCTTTTAATTATTATAGATAGTTTTAGAAAAAGATATGGATAGGAAAGATTTGTCCATAAGGTAAAAGCTAATTTACCTTGAAAAGCATGAGAGATTTATGGAGTAAATCATGAGAGATTTATGGAATAAATCACGAGAGCTTTAGGAATAAATCATGAGATCTTTATGGATGTAGAAAAATATACTTTTATTCTAACTTTGTATTTAATCGTTGTAAGCCTATGGGAAAAGATAATGGCCAAACGCATGTAGAATCAGGCCATAGAGAGTGAATGGAGAGAAATGAGAGGTTTCTAAGTGTATGCATATATACATATTTGATTTAATTAAATAGAGTTTCATTTATTTGTGGTGCTCATGAATTGTCTTTGTATGAATGTAAGGATTTTAGTTTGTGCATGCTTTAGATTTCATTGTAAGTGAAATAATTTTTTTATATGAAACTTTTGTAAAACAAATTAAGGGCTTGATGATGAAGTGATTTATTGTGTGATATAGAGAAGGTGAATTTCTAGGAAAATTCGAATTTTCCTGCATCAAGTGGTATCAGAGCAAGCGATCTAGAGACAACATTATACTTTTGCACAACAATATGGAGAAAAAAATAGAATGAGATTAAGATAGCAGCATGTAAATTGATTTTTCATTTTTTATAATTTGTGGATATTGATGATAGGTAGAGCGATTGAGCAAGAGGATGTGGTGATAATTCTAACAAATAGCATAGTTGTGATGGAGGAAAAAGAGTGACTATAAAAACCCAATTAATAAAGAGTGCTCAAAAGGGGTTCCAAAGGACAGGGGCAAGAAATTACAATAGTCCAAGCTTAGAGGAGATAGTTTGGTGAGGCATATGTAGTAGAAAGGAAACCTGTTACCGTAAAGGTTATTTAAAGTTCATAGTGGGTAGTGGAAAGCTCACAGAGGAAGAGGGGATGATTATGATGACTATGGGAAGTCATTTGAATAATTAGTAGGGAAGCCATAGATATTCCAAAGTAGTTGGCATAAGGAAAATAAGTGATGAAGAATAGGAGAGGGAACTTGTTGAGATAAAAGCACAGTTGAATGTGTTTACAAAGTTACTACAACAGATTGAGGAGAAAAAAGGGTATGGGTGGAACCTAATTCAAAGGGTTAAATGATATGGTTAAATATTATGGGACAAGACTCAAAGACAAAAGATGAGACACGGGTTGAAGAAAGAACTCAAAGCTACTGGATCTAAGGAGGAAGTTCACAAAGGTGAACCTAAGTAAGGAGGAATCCTTGAAGAGGATGGTGACGAGGTTGACATAGATTTTATGTTTGAGACTTCCAATGAGGATAGAAAGCCTTATGTTTTTCCTGATGGTTTGTTTATGGTTGCAGATGTTATTGTAGATGATGGACAGTGTTTTGAAACTGTCATGAAAAAAGAGGAAGATAGAGGAGAACAAAGTTCAACGTTTGTTCTCATCAGAGAGAAGGATCAATACTTGAAGGGGATGCTCATAGGAAATGATGAGACAAAGGTAGAGACAACTTCCAGTCTTCACACTTATTGTGTGCATGTAGGTGAAACAGAATTGATTATCCATTTTCAAACCGATGCAAGTGCAAAAGAAACCGAGGGTGAACAACTTGAAAATTTTGTTGTGAAAGAGGATGTAACAAAATTAAAGGAGGAAGATTATGTTGGTAGCATGAAGATGAGCTTGATCAGCAAATTGAAGTGAGAAAAAAAGTTTAGAGAGAAACTTTACAAGAGTGGAATGAGGCTAAAAAATACTTGAATGGTTGTATATTTTGTTTGGAAATTTTTCACTTGAGATAATGAGCAGCAAAAAGGTGAAAACGATTGGTTTGCAAAAAGGAAGGAAAAATATGAATTATAGTGGAATTCAAGAAGGAACAGTACAACAACATGAAAAGATTTATGGTCAACAGTGAAATAGAAAAAATATGTATGGGATCCAGGGGGACGTTAAAAACAATAACTCATGGTCAAGAGACCATGAAATTCTTTCTAACTTGGGAGTCTAATGTAGGAGCATTAGAGCTTCCAAGTCATCAAGCTTTTTGGAGATAAAACTCCAATTGGGGCTTCAATATTGTAAAGGAATTGTAATTCCTTAATTGTGAATATTCTTAGTTATTTTACTTATTATATTGTAAAGGAATTTTAATTCCTTAATAGTAAATATTCCTAGTTCTTTTAATTATTATGGAATAGTTTTAGAAAAAGCTACGGATAGGAAAGGTTTTTCCATAAGAAAAAATCTATTTTACCTTGAAAAGCATGAGAGCTTTATGGAATGACCCTAGTTCTCTGAGAAACTGATATCGCTTAGACGTGGCAGCGCACAGACCCCGATTTGCAGCTCTGTTCAGAAAGGGTCAAGAGCTGACCGCCCGGATGGAGGCAGAGGGGTCCATGGGGACCCCTTCTTTTAAACAAGTAATCATGCAAAAGCAGAGGAAGAATGTAAGCGAAGGAGTCAGAATCACGGGATATGATGGCTTCAAGCAACCTGGCGGAACAAACAAGAAGAAAAAACAAGCAGAAGGCAATGATCAAGATAGCAATACAGAAGTCAGAGGAGCAGGAGATGACAGGCCGGGAAACACTGAAAACAAAGCCACAACAGGACAAAAAATGACAGATAATAAAGGAAAACAGGCAGAAGAAGAGCGGGAGAATGCAGACAATCGACGGGAGAACAAAGGAGCAACAGGGGACAGAAGCTCAAGCCTCAAGAAGCACCCCTCAATGAACGGGATCGGCAAACCAATAAAAGTTGATAACCTAAGGGTTGTCATCATGAATCCGGAGATACAAGCCTACCGAGATCACATGACTGAACACGCAGTCATCTGCAAATTTATGGGCATGTGGCCAACGGAAAGGGCCCTATGTCAATGGATTAGGCAGCAATGGAAGCCCAAAGGGGATGTCAGATTACACCTGGGAGCTAAAGGTTTCTTCACTGTGGTTTTCACCAACCTGGAAGATAAGGACAGGATTTTTGATGGAGGCCCATATTTCATGGCCTCGGCTGGACTGTACATGCGACCATGGAAGACAAAATTTACCCCAGAAAAAGAATCATTTACTCATGTTCCAGTTTGGATTAGATTATTCTCTCTCCCAATAGACTACTGGGGCTCAAATGCTGTCAAGCAAATTGGAGATCGGCTGGGCACTTTCATCAAAGCTTCTGAAGCAACCCTGGAAAAGAAATACACCACATGCGCAAGAATATGCGTTGAAATGGATGTCTCGAGAGCACTGCATGAAGGGTTATGGCTTGAATACAGAGATGAAGACTACTTTCAGGCAATAGACTATGAGCAGACCCCATTTTGATGTCGCAAATGTCACGAACACGGACACCTAATTCGGGAATGCCCGATGAACAAGAACAAGGAAGACACTAAAACAGAGCAGGGGAATAAGGCCAATGATAACTTCATTACACCAAAGTCAAGACAGAAAGCCAATAGGAGACGAATAAACAAGGCGGGAATAGGCAGAACCAACTACAACAATACTTTTGAAGTCTTAGATCCAGAATCAGACTTCAAGGATGGACTTAGAAGCCAGGCAGCAGATACGGAGCAAAAGAAAAGGGAGGTACAAACCAGTTTTGCAGAGGAAGGGAACAAGAACGTTAGTGAAGTCCAAATGCAGGAAAGACTAGAAGAGCAGGAAGAGGACATAGAAATGCTCACCAGCAATGGAGGGAGTGATGATCTCGAGCTGGAGGAGGTGCTAGCAAGGGAAGGAATGAATCTACCAGGCATAGCTGAGAAATGGAAAACGCAAGGCATAGAAAATGTACTGGAGGAAGAAATCAGGAAGATAAATGATCTGTTCATAGCCAGGCAGAAGGCAGAATTAGAAAAGCAAAATAGGAAGCCAGGTGTAGCAAAAGGAAGTGGCAACCACTCCAAAAGTCTTACATGGAACTCATCTAGCACCAAACAAAAGAGAAGACGAGGCAGAAGGACAAATGGTGAGGCTTTGCAGGAGCTAGGCATGATAATGATCAACTCCGGGAAGATGAAGGCACTAAGTGCCTTCTCCTCCTACCATTAATACCATAAGTTAATCATGAGGGTTATATCTTGGAATGCCAGAGGGCTGAACAGCCAAGCAAAACAGAGAGTTCTGAAGCGCAAATTTCAAAAGCTTAATCCAGAGATCATGTTCATTCAAGAAACTAAATGCAACAGCTCTAGCATGCCCAAGGTAAACAAGAAGATCGGAAGGAATATAGATTATCTGGAAGTAGAAAGTCAAGGTCGAGAAGGCGGCCTAGCAACGCTATGGAACACAAGAGATATTCAGATGATCTCAGCCGAAGCAAACAAACATTTCATTGCTGTGGAAGGTCAAATCACAGGTAACTCTGAATCTTTCTTATGTGTTAATGTATATGGGCCACAAAGAACAGAGGACAAAATAAGTTTCTTAAATTCCTTAAATAAACTAACTACTAGATATCCAAGATCCAAATGCATTATAGGGGAAGATTTCAATATGATAACCACCCTTCTGGAGAAGAAAGGGGGTCTAAGAAAACTAAACAAAGATTCAGAGGCTTTTACCAGCTTCATTGATAATGTGAAATTAGTAGATATTCTCCCCAAGAGTGGCAACTTCACTTGGAATAACAGACGAGGGGGAGAAATATTGATTGCCTCCCACTTGGATCGATTCTTGATCTTTGAGAATATCATTTTGGATGGCATCACGGTTGAATCAGATATCCTCCCAACTGGAGCCTCGAATCACTGGCCAATTTCACTCACAGTTGCGGTGCAGGGTACTCCGAGGAACAAACCATTCCGATTTGAAAAATTCTGGCTGGATCACCCCAACTTCCTCAAGCTAGTGGAGAAATGGTGGTCCGAACCCCTAGAAGGTAATGGCTCCAAAATGTTTAACTTACAGAAGAAGTTAAGAATCATCAAGGAAAAAATAAAGGAGTGGAACAGAATAGAATTTGGGGACATCTTTAAGGAGAAAACCCGGATAGAAGAAAAGTTGGCACAAATTCACAAGGACTGGGCTTCTAGGCACAACAATGAGGAATATGCCGAGCAGGAGAGAAGTATAACTCACCAATGGCATGATCGATGCAAACAAGAAGAAACCCTATGGAAACAGAAATCAAGAATCCAATGGTTAAAAGAAGGGGAGCAGAACACAAAATTTTTCCATAGATCAGCTCTAGACTACAGGAGTGATAACAAAATTCTAGAAATAAAGAATAAAGAAGGGGAACCACTGAAGAATCACCACGACATATCAACTCGGCTCCGGGAACACTTCAATTCCATAGCTCAGGAACCAAACTCAGACAGAGAGGAAGCCATCAAGGAACTGCTAAAGGCCATACCCAAATCTATCAACTCGGATCAGAACTGGGCCCTCTGCAGGGAGATCACACTGGGAGAAGTGGACGAAGCGGTTAATAGCATGCCAAACGACAAAGCTCCAGGACCCGATGGCTTCACCATCAACTTTTACAAGGCATGTTGGCATATTATAAAGCAAGAAGTGTGGGATGTGATTGAGGACTCCAGAAGATCAGGATCAATCCTAAAATCCATCAATTCAACCTTTATAGCGCTCATACCTAAGGAAGAGGAAGCCAATACCCCTGAAAAGTTCAGACCTATAGCCCTATGCAATGTCATTTACAAAATAATATCAAAAGTCATAGCCAACAGATTAAAGCCGATTCTTCCGGGCATCATATCTGAAGAACAATCGGGCTATGTAGAGGGAAGGCAGATTTTAGACAATATCCTCCTAGCCCAGGAGATGATCCATACTCTACACTCACGGAAAGAAACAGGAATGCTGATGCAGCTCGATCTCTCTAAGGCATATGATAAGGTAAGCTGGAGGTACCTAGAAGCCATACTGGAAGCTTTTGGTTTTTGCAGGCAATGGATAAGCTGGGTTTTAGCCCTCATCAAATCCTCTAGATTCTCCATCCTTGTTAATGGAGCTCCCTCTGAACCTTTCTCACCATCGCGAGGAATAAGGCAAGGAGATCCTCTGTCCCCATTCCTGTTTGTCATTCTTATGGAAGGTCTTAGTAGAATTATAGCCAAGAAGAGAGCTGATGGAGTCATTAAGGGTCTACAACCGATAAGAACTTTACCGGCCACCACGCATCAACAATTCATGGACGATACAATGTTACATGGAATCCCAACAGTCAAAGAGGCCATGGCTTTCAGGTACATCTTAGATCTTTTCAGTAAAGCCTCGAGAATGGAAATAAATTTCTCCAAATCAACGATCTTCTTTTTCCATACTCATCCAGCTATTCAAGCTCATCTATCTCAGCTTCTGGGTTTTAGGATAGGCAATCTGCCATTGAGGTATCTAGGGGCTCCCCTCACTCTCAAACCCTAGCAAAAAATACACTGGGAAAAGGTGCTAGCCAGCATGGAAAAGAAATGCAAACACTGGACATACATGGCCTTAAAATTTGCTGGCCATTTAGTTTTAACTAAAACAGTGTTACAGGCCATTCCACAGTACCTACTGTCTATGCTACCAGCTCCCAAAGGAATTCTTCAGCAAATAAGGAACATTCAGAGATCCTTCCTTTGGAACGGTAATGGGGATAAGAAAAAATGGGCTTTGGTAGCTTGGAATAAGCTATGCAAGCCGAAATCCATGGGGGGTCTAAATCTCGTAGACCCATTAATTGTCAACAGAACCTGTGGTGCTAAACTATGGTGGAGATGGATAAAAGAGCCCAATATGCCGTGGGCAAGATATTGGAAAGAAAAGTACACTCCCAATTGCAGTAATCAGGACACGATCAGACTGCAAGAGGTCTCGGAAGGCTCACCCATTTGGAAGCTTGCGTGCAACAACCGAAGCATAGTACAGGAGAATTGCTTCTGGGAAATCCGTAATGGTAGGATAGCCCTGTTTTGGGAGGATGCATGGCAGCAACTCCCAAAACTGGAAACCCCTGAGCTATCGTCGCTCAAAATCTCCAACCAAAATGAGGGCAAGCGCCAAGTCCACCATTACTGGAATAGGGACAACAGGGACCCCATACGGAGAGAATGGATTAGTCTCAGCAACGACAACCAAGACGAAAGAAATGAAAGCATGCAACAAATTAATGAAAAAATGAAAAAAAGAAGGATACGGATAGCAGAAGAAGCAGACAAGCTTAGATGGGGTTGGAGAGGTAGCGGCAACTTCTCATTAAAAGAAGCAAGGGAAATAATGGTTAAAGCTGAGCAGGAGGAGGCAGTACCATGGAATAATAAAGTCTGGGACAGCCTATTTTGGCCAAAAATCAAGACTTTCCTTTGGCTTATGATGCGAAACAGAACCTTAACCTGGGATAATTTACGAAGAAAAGGTTTCAGTGGACCTTCAAGATGCCCAATGTGCTTAGCTGAGGAGGAGACAATAAATCACTTGTTCAACTCATGTGAATGGGCAAATCATCTATGGAACTGGGTGGAGGAAATTTTAAGTGATTCCAACAGAGACAGAGGGTCTATCCATAATACCATCCTCAATTGGCAACATAACTTTTCCAATAACCAAAGGGTTAACAATATATGGAAAACCACACCAGGCTTCCTTCTATGGACAATCTGGAAAGAGCGCAACCGTCGAATCTTCTAGGATGAACACAGAAATACAGAGCACTCTAAAGAAACGATTTTAACCAACATTCAACAACTTATTCAAACTAAATGTAAAGTGAATCCTACAGAGAAGATATCAGATCGGGACTTGCGCATCCTCAAACGCTTTCGTTTGGAAGCGAACCACAGCAGCACTTCGCCGGGATGCCAACAACTACCAAATTCGGAAGCCAACCAGTGGAACTGTCTGCCGGAGGGAAGTATGAAGCTCAATTTTGATGGTGCGTCTAGGGGAAACCCCAGAACAGCAGGTATTGGAGGAGTCATAAGGAATCAGGATGGCGAAATTATTCACATTTACTGCAGAGAGTTGGGAGAAAGCACGAACAACGAAATGGAGTTCACGGCATTCGAGCACGGGCTCAGGATTCTGAAGAATTTGCACTCTAGAAAAGTGATTGTGGAAGGGGATTCGTCTCTGGTAATCTCAGTGGCAAAGAAAATCTATGCAGGTACCAAGGTAAGTCGAGTCACGAAACATTGGAGACTCGCCAAGGTGACGGAGAATATCGCAGAACTGATGGTCGGAATGAACAACTTAGTTTTCCAGGTAGTCAGGTGCAAGGCTAATGGGCTGGCGGACTACTTGGCAAACTATGGCTTGGACAATCCAGATGAGATTTGGGACAGTTGTTGGCACCAGGTGGACTGTCCGGGCCTCAAAGAAAGGTGCAGACAGCTGGCAATACAGGACCTAGACAACGCTAACCGAGCTTAACCAGCGAAGACAGGCGCCAAAGGTAAAGTATGACGCAACGGACCGGTAAGAAAAGAAGTTGGGATCATTGGCGCCAGACGAAAGGACATGTGCAGCAAAGGCAATTATGGCAAAATCAGGCAAAAACAGAAAGGTTTTATGACAGGGCAGGGTGCAGAGCGGATTGCCGTTGTATACCAAGAGGAAGGGACACTTGGCAGGTACGTACGCAAGGGAATAACAACAACATTCATTTCCGGATCCGGAGACATCCCTCGGGATTCTCGGCCATCCCGGGAAGTTATGGTGACAAGACGACCTCCTCGCCTCGTTTGAACGCGGACAACATGGGAATACGAATGAAGAGTGACTATAAATCAACCAACCCAGGAACAAGCTTCACTGCAATTCCATCAAGCTTATCTCTGGGTCACCAGATCTCTGTAAAGCGTCTCTGCCTGCAGGTTCAGAACAGACAGGGCACCATGAAAGCGGACAACTGCAGAAGCATTACGGCAAACAAGGAGCTCCAAACAGCGAGAAATATGTATGAGACTCGCACCATAGCGAGGAACAAGCGCAAAATCGAGGAGATGGAAGATATGGTCAAAAAGGACGAAGCTCAGCGTACTGAGGATGACATCACCGGGGAGGTTAACTGGCTTAGTGATCCGGGCACGGCTTCCAAACGGGCCACACAGTTTGTTAGAACGCAGGTGGAAAGCTGGAAGGTCAAAACCTTGCTTGCCAAGGCTTTAGAATCCATGGAGGAAGCGCAGCAGCACTCCAGGCGGGAAGCCCCCATCTCCGACGAGCAACTGAACAACATGCTGGAAATCTACAAGTGTCTGGACGCCAATATCTCTGCCGTGCATGATGTGGCGGAATTGGTCAATAAAAAGCTGACGCTGCTCATTAGACTTCACAGGCAAACCATCAATCCAGATCCTCTGCCTTAGACGGTTCAGCAACCGGCGCCCCCGAAGGAAGTTCAGAACTATCACTCCTTGCTGGCTCGGGTTGACAAGCATGTTATGGAGCAAGGTCTGGATACTCTGAGTAGGTTCGGTCAGCCTCCGGAGTAACAGGAATTTGTTTTTCTTTTCTATGCTACACTTGATAGCAGCTGATGCCAATTTTTGTCAATGTGTCTCTGTTTACCGTCCACGGGTCAGTAGGGGTCTATGTTTTTCGTTGCAATTAGCTGCGTAGCCACCCTGCAAGGTGTGTGATCAACGGTTTTAGGTAGCTCCATTTAGGGTCCGATTTTTGGGCCGGGCCCTCTGGTTTTATCAGGCCTCGATCTGCAATGGCAGATTTTTTGTAATATATTTTTGTACTATAATACATACATCTGACTTACACAAAAAAAAATATGAGAGCTTTATGGAATAAATCATGAGAGATTTAGGAAATAAATAATGAGAGCTTTATGGATGTAGAAGAATATAATTTTATTCTAACTTTGTATTTAATCATTGGAAGCCTACAAACAAAGCTAATGACCAAATGTATGTAAAATTAGGCCATAGAGAGTTTTCTAGGAAATAAAGTTTCATATTTATGTGGTGCTCATGAATTGTCTTTGTATGAATGTAAGGAATTTATTTTGTGCATGATGTAGATTTCACTGTAAGTGAAATAAAAGTTTTATATGAAACATTTTTGTAAAACAAATTAAGGGCTTGATTATGAAGTGATTTGTTGTGTGATCTAGAGAAGGTGAATTTCAAGGAAAAGTTAAATTTTCCTGCATCGCTATGTGCAAGAAATAGGTTATAGGAACCAAAGTTAGGATCTCAAGAATTATGTTGGGTTGTGTTATTCTTTCCACGACTAGCCCACGTAGTGAACTGGGGGGTTAGAGGGGGGTTAGAGGGTGAATGGTGATGATCCCAGAACTGTGAAGGAAGTAGTAGATTCATAGGATGGAAAACTCTGGAAAGAGGCCATCATTGATGAAATGGTATCTTTTCCAAAAATGAGGCTTGGGATTTGGTGGATTTGTCGGCTGGAAGGAAACCCATTGGCAGCAAATGGGTGTTCAAGAAGAAGACAAATGCAAAAGGAAAGGTGAAGAAATACAAAGCTCAGTTGGTAGCAAAAGGTTATTCCTAGGTGTTGAGAATTGATTTTGGTGATATTTTTTCTCCTGTTGCCAAGGTAACTTCTATTAGATTACTTTTATCTATTGCTGCTGTTAGGTTTCTATACCAATAGGAGTCATAATTTTTGAATGGCTGATATTAAACCTGTAATATGTACTTACCTTTGCTTTTTGCAAATGTTTTCCATATTCAAAAAATTAAAAAATATAAAGAGGGTATTTCCTAAAAGAAAAATCAAAGGACAAAAAGAATAAAAAGGTAAAAAAAGATAAAAAAAAAAAAATATGAACCCCAAGAAAAGAAAAGACCATGAAAGTGTGCTAGTCAAAATGCCACTAATATTTACTTTTTATGCAGAATAAATGATTGTGTGCAGTTTGTAACCTATGCTACAATCTGTGATAGTAAAAATGTTTAAACTTGGCTATTTCATGTTTCAATTTCAGGTTTATAGATAGAGAATGAAAATCTAACCAAACAGTGTAATCTTGGCAGATAAATAGATTAGGTAGAGTAAATAAAAAGGAGCTCAATGGTATAATCTGAGCCCTTGGATGTAATAAGGTTAGATTTAGTCAGACTACCATTGTAAAGAAAAGAAAAATGTTTGATAAGGGTTTGCTAGCTTAAATGCACCATAATAAAGAGAATTAAAAATGGTAGGATGAGTAGATGGGTAAGTAGAAGAAAGGTTGCAAAATTGTGATGATTGTTAGACAAAAGCACATTTATCACCCTCATCATGAAAGTTATAAGTATGAATGAGAAATGAGATTGGCATAAAATTCATAATGTCAAATTAACTAATTTCCCCTCACTCATTTCACCCTTTACTTAACTAATTTCCCACAATAAGTTTCAAGTATCCAAAATCTTAAGTCAAAGGGGCTCAGAGCATTTCTCTGACTTCTGGAGGGACCGGACCCTCGACCCTATGACTTATAGATCTTAAGTACTAAAATCCCCTCATAAACATTCACCCCATTCAATTCATTCATTTCCCCCGGGAAATCCCTTTTCCTAAGGTTAAGACACCAATTTCCTAAGGAAAAGCAATCACCCCCATGGATACCCCTTTTTATGAAAAACCCACAAAAATGCACTTAGCCTAAGTTGTAATGTTTCTATGTAAAAAGTGAAGAAATTACAAAAACGCATTATGCTTAGCGCACTTCATTTATCTCCAACAATTTTCATATTAACTTTTAACATTATTTATATGTTAATCCCCGAAAATACCCCTTTTCTCGTATATTTTATTAAACCCCTTTAATATTAATATCCCTACCCCAAAGTTTGAAATATAAATGCTATAATATACAAACCTCGACAAAAGACATAATTAATCGATCTACGAGTAATTAAAGTCAAACCATCGGCCAATCATATCCCACCCGATACCTTAACCCCCCGCTTTAATCCCTCATTAAGCTAAAACTACCGTGTTTAATTGACTGTCGTCCCCTCCATTACCTTCCATGCAACTCTCATGCCCGACCACCACACGATCTCCCACCTCCCCATCTGATGGCCCATGTTGATTTCGAAAGGGCCCGAAATCCGAACGATACTCTCCCGAAATGAGTTGTTTTCTGGCGGGCCCCCAAGGCGACATGGCGCTCAATGAGTGGAATCAGGCAGCCTCCCCCCAATGACGCCAAGCGCCCAAAGGCTGTGAAAAGTAAACCACTTACTGCCAACCTCCTACCCGCCAAAACAGTCATTGTTCATCCCACTACGTGACAAACTATCATTGTTCACCCGTACCTGCCAAATTGACTTTTTGCACATAAATCCAAAAAAGCCCCAAATCATTGTTTTTATCGTTTTTTAACTATAATTTTCCATGCACGCGCCTATGAATGTTGAAAGCTTTCAACCCACGTACACTTACACTCTGAAGACGCCAAAAGCTCCCAAATTTCCTTCCAGCCTGATTGAAGCCTTTTCAACTGTTTAGAATTGCTAGTTACCTCGTTCACAACCCGTTTCTTCAATTCCAGGTATTTAAGCCAAAATCCATTGAAATCCCTGTTAAATTTCTGAATCAATCTCTAAAGCTTTCTTAATTGAAATTAAAGTGAACTTTAGTAACATCAAACCCACCTGGAATTGAACCCCCATTACTTTAAAAACTGAAAATTTATTGTCTCCATTCTTAAATCCATAAGAAATAAGAATGGTTGCCCCTATTACTATGGATTTTAGGCTAATTACTACTCCTCACCTGGACCTATACCACGTTCCCCTTGCTGATAAAGATTTCCAAATCAAGGACACCTCTATCCATGAATCCCCTATCAAACTGTACTGCTGATACAGAGACGAATACCTCAACCACACTAATAAAATAGGTCTTTGGGAGTCTAATTTGCCCAAATACCAATTCCCTGAAGTGCACATCTTTCCAGAGATTGTCCGTTATTGTCATGTAAACTACATCCCTAGTCAAAGAGAAGTGATGTCCCTAGACCACACCTTACTTTTCACCATCACTTCCTAATCAATCAATGAAATGTTGCAACTACAACCAGGGAAGAACTTAACAACTATTTCAATTGGAGACCTACTAGACAAATTTCCCAAGCTTACCACTACCAAACTCACTGAAATGCTTCAAACTTTCATCAAGGAAGGATAGCACATCCCAAGAAACCCTCCCCCATATGTGGCTACCATATTTTCCGCATTTGGTCAGGATATAGTAGCAATGATCTCTTGTGTTTTAGGCTATACCACCAGTGAGTACATAGATGAAATCATTTTAGCCTTCATGTCCATTCTCTCCCCTAGACAGCCCCCTGCTGTCATATATGATTATGCCAAGTACATAGTTGATAGGATGCATGAACAATTTCTGAGAATGAGTAATGAAAGAGTGTTTAAATATTCTTCAATTTTGTACCACCTTTTCTTATACTACCAAGTTGACAAGTTCCCCTTCACTCTTCAAAAGCTTGACACTAAAGGTCATCCTAGGTCAGTAATTTTTTGGACCCCTTTGATACATAAGTATGATTCCCCATATCCATACACATACTGCATTGATCTTTTTGTACATCCAGTAGTGACCATGCTGCTAGGAAGTCCTCCTCCAAGAATCAGTTCAGATATCAGGAGGATCCTGCAGCTGCAAAACAACACAAAGTGAGAGATTGGTACTTGTACCAAAATCACACAAAAATTAGGATCTATGGTTGTGAGTTGGCCCCATATAAACCGCCCAGATACCTCCCAATGAGGTTACTTTCTCTGGAGTACTACAGGAAAATAATCAACTCAGATGAGGTGCATTTTGTTAAGGCCAAAAAGAAGGCCCAGCTCAAAATCAAAGATCAACTAGGCCCCTTTGTATGTAATAGCAAAGAAGCTGGAAGAGAAGCAGAGGAAATCCTTCAGAGACTTAAACTAAAACAACGCTTCATGTGGAGATATGACCCCTGTGACTTCTTCTGCAATAGAAGACAAAAAAACAAGATAGGTCCCTACATTCACCACCGAATCCCTGAGATAGAGAAAGATGCAAACCAATTAGAATGGGTGGAGAATACTTTAGTGGACAGGGATAACACTAAAGTAGCAGTTGAAAATTCTTTAATTGATTTAGAGAAAAGACTTGATGAAGGTTCTTTCTTGCAGGTGCCAGGAGAATCTCAAGCCCAAGGAGAGTCCCAAATCCAAGAAGAATCACAAGCACAGGGGGAATCTCAGGCACAAAGTGAATCACATATAGAAGAAGAATCCTAGGTGCAGGAAGAGTCAGAGCAGTCAAACCTATCAGAGGAATTAGACCAAATAGGTATACATCAGCCCACTATGAGTAGTCCCCCTAACTTGCAAACTCCTCTGGATGAGGAGAAAAGCCTCAAAAGGAATAGGGAAGAGGCCACTACATTAGGCAGAGAAACTACAGAAACATATGCAGAAACCATCCTAGTCAAAAGGAAAATATTAAATCCTATGTCAAAACAGGAACTCACAGAAGAAACTGTCAGAGCCACCAGCACTGAAAGAGAAAGAAGTAGGCCTACCATTCCCTATGGGGGCACACTAGAACCTTCCACATCAAGTACTCAGATGTTAGAAAGGCAACAGAGTGTTGAAGTGTCCTCCTTTAGGATGCCAGATGACAAAGATCAAGACATCAAGGAAAGGTACAAGGATATAAAGGCCAGTAATGAGAGGCTAAAAGCCCAAACTTATGCACAATACCTAAACATGGCACCTACAAGCCAGAAAAGGCTAATGTTAGCCTATGATGTGAAAGAGGACAAAATGTAGATGACATTTATGAATCCCACTACTCAACAACCAAGGACAACAGTGGACTTCAAAAAGGTAGATTTTGAAGTACTGGCAAAAGACTTACATCCTATTGACCAGATTGAGTTGCACAAATAGACAGGGGAGATGATTTACTCCACCTTGACAGGGAAAGCCATCGCAGCTCATCAATTGCAGAATTCCCTAAATAACATATCATCTCAATTCCAATTGGAAAAGGCCTCTTCACAAGCAAAGGACGCCAGAATCAAGTCCTTAGATGACTTAATCATTGTGTTGGGACATGATCCCAAAGATGTGAAGGCCACTAAAAGATTGATCAAAAATAAAAATGATGACCTAGATGCTTTGAAGAAGCAACTTAAGATTCCTCCACTACATCACCCATAGACAGTAGAAGTCTTAGAGACCCAAAAAGGACAAGAAGAGCCTATGGACTTGGTCCTTAAGCTAAATGACCAGTTGAAAGAACAAAGAAAGAATTGGACACACTAATTTAGTCCAAACAAATTGAACTAGCCACCACTTCTACAACTGCCATTCCCACAGTAACAACTGCAGTCCCTCAACACTGGTAGCATCCTTGGCACCAACAGCTCCACATGCCACAACACTAACAGTCACAACTGGGTCTACAACACTAGATACCTCAACAAAAAAGACAACAGAGTTAGTAAAGCCATGGAGGAAATGTCCATATAGGCAACATAATTTAAAAGGCCCAAGGAGAAAGTGGCAAGCTTAGAAACTGACTGTAAGCTTGCCCAAATTCAGCAGAGAGAAGAAACACAGAAATCCATAAGGATGGGTGAGAAGATTAAGGTCCTAGAGAAGGATCTAATTCTACAAAAGCCACTAGGACAGACCAAGGAAATGCTTTGGGCCAATATCATTGACTCTGTCAATGATATTTGGCCATCAATTCAAGTAATATTTGAGCAAACAGAACTGGTGAAAGTGGCCATTGAAGCAATTCAAAAAGTAAAGGAAGACTTAGAATACTAGCCTAAGGATGCTAATCGACTCATCCACTTCTTGAAAAGCAAGAATAGGCATGAACTAAATGAACTTGGCGTGGAGGACAGAACTAAACCCATCATAGAAGTCAAAAAGGTTCTTTCTAAAAGAAACCTTATGCTTAACATGGAGGGAAAATGCCATAACATGCAAGTGGGCATTGACAGATTCATGGCGAAGTTTCAAATTTTGAGGGATAAAGGCCTTCCAAGTCCTATGGTCATCCATGACAAACTTATGACTCAATTAGACTATGTTGATAGATTAAAGGAGTTGTCCAAGGAACATGCAAGCACTTCAGGAATCAAAGCCTTTCCAACAGGGAAAGTATTGTATGATACTTTAGAAAATCTATTTTTCCTAGAGCATGAGGTGAAACATCTATTTGTCACCAAGCCAAATTTTGCCAAATATAATGAGGAAGACAAGATCTAAAGGAGAATGCTCAAAGTAAAGTTACTTGAGGATGAATGGTGGGAAAAAATGACAAATTTACTATAAGTTACCACAGTAAATCTAAATGGCAGCCAGATGAAACAGGTGACCCGGGTCAAAGAGTAGTAGGTTAAAGAGTATCAGTAAAAGACCAAAAACAAAGATGATTCCATCGTACACATATCAGCTAGCCTAAAAGGGCTCAAGTTCAACTGCAATAGCCAGCACTACCATAATACGAGGGATAGCATGATGCCGTTTTCCATGTGTCTCTATCTTCATGCTTGAAGATATTTTTATTTCCTTAAATAAATATCAAACTATTATGAGATATTTTGTAAAACGTTTTGTATAAGTACTTCCCATTTCGAAGTTTTTAGTCTGGATTCAAAGACATTTCTGTAGACTTTTATCTAAAATCAAAGTGCTATTGTATCAAAACTAGATTGGCTTGTTGGATCATGGAATAAAGTTCAGACATTTTACAGGATTCTTGTATGAAGCATAAATCAAATAAGTATTCTCTCATGTGTATTATTGTTTTCCTTATGTTTATTAATAATAATATGTGTTTCTATGAAATCTGAATGGTAAACTAGGATGATATTTCAGAACTTGCTTTAATGCACCCTATCTTGACTGTTTACCTTCTTAATGTTTTCTGCTAAACTATCTTAGTTAGGGAATTCTTCAATGCTCCCTTACTTTCGTAGTTTCTCCTTGTGATCTATGTAGAAAAGGATTCTTAATTACTCTTTATTGATGATCACACTCCATTCCTCATTCTGATCTCGATCTAAGGATTCTTCATTGCCCTTTTACCCTGGTTAGAATCATTCCATCCATCAACCCTTTGAAGATTTGCCTTTTGCTTTGCTAGCCTGTCCTGTGAACAATCCCTTTAATGATATGGTCTAGTTAAGCTATCCTTTGATTGACTCCGTAGCCCAATGGCTTAAAGACCCAACTCTATCCATCTGTTCCAAGAATTCCACCACACAACTTTCAATCAAAATAAAAAATCCTCATGAACACTAAGAACTAGCCTAAAATCTAATAATAAAAAAAGTTAAATTATAAAGAGAGAGCCCTCTCTGGACTTAGGTTGGCTAGAACCTGAGTCTAAAAGATTTGGTTTGTGGTTACCTTAGATTATTCCTTCTTTGATAACTTCTAGGGAAAACTTCTGAGTGATAACATAGTGGTGACGATTTTTGGGATTCAAATCCTCAATCTTCATAAACCTTTGATAAATTTCAAATATTTATTTCAAGCCTCTTGAAGGGTTTATTAGAAGTTATTTACAAAAATTTCATAAAAAGAAAGTAATTAGAAGAATTCGAAATTCTGGCTTCAAGGAGAACTCACTATTCTAGGGCCAACCCCAATCCAAATCCTCCCCGAGTATTTGATAATCCTAATCTGATTTCAAGAATATCCAGAAGACAAGAAAGTTCAGTCAGTCTTACACCTTCAATTGAAGCAGATTCATGCCATGATGAGTGGTTATTTTTAGAAGATCTCCCCTTTGACGAGTCATTTGGCGTTTCCCTATTTAGGACCAGATCTGAAAGTGCACTTGATGACATAGTTCTAGATCCAGAATTCACAGCAGAACTTGAAGTCCAAAGGGAAAACTTGTCAATTGATTAGTACATTCTAAATTCCCCTCAGTCATCCCTTACTACTGCTAAGATCCCTAAGCTTTCTGAAACAGTTTCAACTCCCTTCTTCACCATTATTCCCTTCCATCTCTAAAATTCATTCCTCACCTCCATTTATACCTTCACTTCCCCACCAACCTATCATTACACATCAGTCACCCATTACTCCTAGTTCCCCATCACCCATTGTATCATCTTCAGGAACCCAAACTCCACCTCTTAGTCCTACCCAACTTAGAGCCATGGCAAATAGATATGCTCCTCTTGTGATTCCTGCTCCATGGGGTGCCATGCCACAAGATTACTAGAAAAAAAATTATCCAATTTGATGGCATAGGAACATACATAGGAAAACAACACACAAACAAAAGGACAAATTTCTTTGAATTACATGAAATTGATATTGGAGATGTCCAAATGAGACTATTTGGTCAGACTCTAGTTGGTGATGTAAGAACATGGTTTATATCTTTACCTGCTAATAGCATAGACACTTTAGAAGTATTTTATCAGCAATTTTTAAATAGATGGGAAAATAAAAAGAACCCTCTGCAGATCCTTTTAGAATATGAAAACATCAAGAGATGACCAAATGAAATAGTCCAAGATTATTGTACTAGATTCAACAATATATATAATGCAATACCAGTCAATCTCAGACCCCCACCTGGCTTAGCTCTAATAAAGTTTCCTGATGGGTTTGATATTGACATGGCCTTCCAACTTAGAGAGAGAAATCCTCCAACTTTAGAAGATATGCAGAGTGTAGCAGATAGTGTAGAAGCTAATTTGCTAGCAAAAGGAGCTAGGGTTAGGAATGAAAAAAGAGGACCTTTGAAAGATGAATCCTCATCCTCTGACCTTAAAATAGATTCCCTAGCCAAAGGAATGGAAAAATTGATGGATAGGATAGAGAACATTGAAAGGAAGCCTCATTGGGATATTCAACAGACACCTCCAGTGAGAAATCCAAACTTTAGAAAGAATCAAAATCAGAACACTGGAAAAAATGGACCTGATCAGAATATTAGGCCACCTTTTCAAGAAAACTATGTTGAAACTTCCCATTCAAAAGACCTTGAACAAGATACACAAATTAACTTAATGGGATTAGATGATGAGGAAACTGTCATTTTGACTCAAGATGATCAGGACCTACACATGCTTTAGCAGTTGTAAACCCAATCAAGTGAATCATTTTATTACAAGCAAGGGTATGATTTTTCTATCTTCAAAGTGCACAAATAGTACAACTTGAGGAGTAAAAAGAACACTGATACTCGTAAACAAAACAAGAGAGTAGTACCAAATCAACCTAAGAAAATAAAAGTAGTTCCAATTACAAAAACTCTCCAAATCCTCTCTAGACCATATCAGAATCCTTCTGATCCCACCATTGTAGATATAACCAATGACCAACCCCCTGATAATCAACCATCCACTTTAACCCCCTCCAAGGAGACAGTGGAGGAAACTCCAAACATCATATTATAAATTCCACAGAAAAAGACTTCAAATGTAGAAAAAGAAGACCAACCTACTCCAAATCCTGCCATGAAAATTCCAAATCCTCAAACAGAAAAAGCCCCTTCGCCTTTCAATTTGGGATCAGATGTAGCAAAGCTAAAAATTTCAGTCCCCTTAACAGAGTTGGTTAAAAATGAAACTTACAAGTCTCAAATAAGCAAATCTTTAAACTTTGTTGAGAATGAAGACTCTGTTAACTTATTTGATGATCAACCAAAGCTGATATTTGGTCCTGATGTTAATGGAAAACCATTAGAATGAGGGATACCACCCTTTTATAGTAGCCTTAACATTCACGATAAGATCTTACACAATGAAATGTTAGATTCTAGGGCCTCACACAATTTAATGCCTAAATCTGTTATGGAAAAAATGAATTTGGACATCACTAGACCTTACAAGGACCTGTTTTCATTTGATTCAAGTCAAGTAAAGTGCCTAGGGCTAATTAAAGACCCGTGTGTTTCCCTAGTACAATATCCTACTAAGACCATTCTCATGGACATAGTTGTTGCTGATATACCACCTAAATATGGCATGCTATTGTCTAGATCATGGGGGGCTAAACTTTAAGGATCTTTGCAACTTGACATGTCATATGCCACAATTTCAGTCTTTGGACATCATAAAAAACTATATAGAGAAACCCTAATGAAATATGTAGTGAGCAGCCAGGCTACACCTCAAAACTTTCCTATCTGTTACATGCATTCTGACATCGATTCTTTTATTTTGTACAATGTTGAACAAACACAAGAAACTACTTCAAGCAACATTATTTCAGAACCAAAATAAATTACAGTTACTACTCCAAATGAAACTGTCCAAACTCAAGAGCTTTCAAATAAAAAAGATAATCAAGAGACCTTAATCAAAGAAGATTTTGTCCCCCCCAGATAGTAAGAATTATGAACATGAAATACTATGGCATCTTGAATTTGATGGATCAGTAAACAAGTTAGGAGCAGGAGCAGGAGTGTGGATCTACAATTTAGAGAATGATTACTCATAGGGCCATGCCTACAGACTGAATTTCAAATGCACCAACAACATGGTTGAGTATGAAGCACTTCTTTTAGGTCTCAAATTGTTAAAAAGTTAGGAGCTATAAGAGTTTCTATTATGGGAGATTCTGAGTTGGTTATCAAACAAATTAATGTTGTATATATGACCAAAGAACCTATATTAATTTTTTATAGAGGAATAGTTGTAGAAATATTGAACACTTTTCTAGAAAGTAAGCTTGCAGTCATTCCAAGGAAACATTATATGCAGGCTCATAGTTTAGCAATGTTTTCCAGCACTTGTAAGTTACCATTTCAACCAAACCATTAGTACACTGCTGAGGTTAGGCACATACTTGCTATCCTAGATAACTTGAAAAACTGGCAAGTATTTGCTAATGACCAACAAATAAACAATTTTTTGACTCTAGAGGAAGAATTTGTAAATAACAACATAGATACTGACATAACATTAGATCTTGATTATACGGATAAAATAGAAATTAATAAATTGGAAGATGAAGAGATAGATTGATTCCATCCCACAAAATTTACAAAATCAGATATTCAAGACCTAAAACAAGTTGAAATTGAAGAGATAATTGACTAAGATTCTAAAATCATTAATCTTAAAGACAACTTTTTGCCCAAAGGATTAAACCCTTTGGAAGACTTGTTTGATTCAAACAATGCCCCTAGAAAACCAAAGATGGAACCCTTAAAATTTGATATAGAGGAGTGCAACATAGGGACTGAGGAAAATCCAAAATTGATAAAACTTTCAAAGTCTTTACCTCCTACTGAAAAAGTGAAATACATAGAACTGCTAAAGGAATTCCAAGATGTTTTTTCTTGGAGTTATGAGGACCTCAAGTCCTATGATACCAGCATAATACATCACACCATCCCCATAAAAGAAAACCAGAAACCTTCTAGACATAAGCTTAGGAGGATTAATCCCATTCTATTGCCTTCTAATGAAAAAGAAATCAAAAGAATGTATGAAGCCAAGATAATAGCACCAATTAGATTCTCTGATTGGGTTTCAAATTTGGTGCCCACTAGGAAAAAGACTAGTGAGATTAGACTGTGCGTTGATCTCAAGAACCTCAATAAACTTTCACTTAAAGACAATTACCCTCTCCCTAAAATGGATCATATATTAGAAAGGGTAGTAGGGTCAACCAGAATCTCATTGTTGGATGGGTTTTCTGGTTACAATCAGATTTTAGTTCACCCAGATGACCAGGCAAAAACTGCATTCACTACTCCTTGGGGCACATTCATGTATGTGAAGATGCCTTTTGGATTAAAGAATGTAGGGGCCACCTTTCAAAGAGCTATGGATATAGCCTTTGCTAAGGAAATCCATGACTTCCTAGTAATATACTTAGATGATATTATTGTATTCTCAAAATCTGATAAGCAACACTTAGATCATCTAAGGCAGGTTTTCATCGAATGTAGGAAGTATGGAATTTATTTGAACCCTAAAAAATCTTTAGTTGGGTTAGAAAAGGGTAAATTGTTAGGCCACATAATCTCTAAAGATGGTATCCGAATATACCCTGCAATAATTGAAGCCATCTTACTGATACAACATCTTAGGAGCATTAGGGAATTACAAGCCTTTTTAGGAAAAATAAACTTTCTTAGGAGATTTATTTCTAACTTAGCAGAATTAATTAGATCATTGAATAACATGTTGAAGAAAGATTTGACCATAGAATGGACAGTTGAGGCTAAGAAGTCTTTTGAAGATATTAAACTAGCCTTAACAAAAACACTAGTTTTGATCAGTCCAAAGTTCGATAGGGATTTCATTATATTCTCTTTTGCCTCAGAACACATAATTGTTGTAGTCCTACTGCAGAAAAATGATGAGGGTTATGAACAACCTATTGCCTTTTTTAGCAAATCCCTGAGAGATGCCTCTTTAAAATACAATATAATGGAAAAGCAAGCTTTTTCTTTGGTCAAAGCTATCAAAGATTTTAGAGTTTACATTTTATATTCTCATATAATAGCCTATGTCCCCAATGCAGTAGTCAAGGATATCCTAACACAAGATGGTCCAGATGGAAAGAGAGGGAAATGGACTGCTACTATATTAGAATATGACCTAGAAATAAAGCCAACAAAGTTAATCAAAGGCCAAGGTTTAGCCAAGCCCATGGCTGAATCGAACTGTCAGGCCTTAAACATAAATTTTATTATAGAAATGGATAATGGAGAGGAGAAGGCGACTCCACCAATCAACCAGGCCTTTATTAAATCAGCAGGTATGCTGACATCATATATATTTTACAGAATTTACAAGATCCTCCTGAATTATCCAAGACCAAAATTATGTTTTTAAAAATGAAATCTTTAAAGTTTTGCATACTTGAAAATGATTTGTTTTGGAGGAATCATGAAGGTATCCTTCTTAATTGTTTATTAAAAGAAGAATCTGACAAGGTGTTACAAGAATTTCATGCAGGTGACTGTGGAGGACATCTTTACTGGAAAGCCACTGCTGACAAGATTATTAGAGTTGGTTTATATTGGCCCACTTTGTTTTCTGATGTAAAGAAATTTGTAACCTCATGTCATAAATGCCAAATTTTTTAAGGAAAGAAAAAGCTTTTACCCCTACCCCTAAAACCAATATCTGCTGAAGCACCTTTTCAGCAATGGGGTCTTGACTTCATTGGTGAAATCCACCCACCTTCGTCTACCCAACACAAATGGATTATTTTCACTACTACATATTACTTTACTAAATGGATAGAAGACATACCATCAAGGCAAGTCACTGATACTATTATTATAACCTTCCTTGAATCCAACATCCTATCTAGATTTGGGTGCACAACCAAGATCATCATTGATAATGTAGCAGCCTTCAAATCTAAGAGAATGATTGATTTCTTAATAAGTGCCATATAACATTGGGCCTTCCACAGCTTATTACCCCCAAGGAATTGGACTAGCAGAGTCCTCAAATAAAACTCTTGTAAATATCATCAAAAAAATGTTAGAAGAAAACAAGAAAACATTGAACAATAAGCTAATGAATGCCTTATGGGTAGATAGGCTAACCACAAATAAATCCATTGGTACTAGTCCTTATCAATTAGTTTATGGAATGGAAGCTATTTTCCCATCTTCCTCGGGAACGCCAACGATGAAGTTGCTCCAACAATTGCAGGTTGAACCAAATGACATTCAAAGGAGAATCAACAAAACTATTCACTTGCAGCAGACCAAGGAAGAAGTATACATTAGATCTCAAGTTGTGCAGGAATGGATCTAGAAGGCTTTTGATAAAAGGACTAAGGCAGAAGATTTTTACCTAGGAGACAAAGTTTTGAAATGGGACTCAAGAAGAGAGGATAAAGGTAAACATGGGAAATCTGATTTCCTATGGAAAGGCCCATATATCATCTATGCATTCAGAGGTAGTAATGCTTTCTTCCTTAGAGAAATGGATGGCACAGAAGCAGAAGGAGGACTTGTTAATGGTCCAATGCTTAAACACTACATTGAACCTAGTTACTAATTCCACTAATTATTTGTACATATTATGTTTTTCAAAGTCTAGAGTTGATTGGATAGTGATTCTTTGGAGTTGAAGCCCGAAGAGAAGGCCCTAAGCTTTAAAGGTTTTACTATCATAAATAGCAATAATGCAGAAAAGTGAAAAGGAAAAAGTTGCATAAGAACATCACAGCAATTCAAAAGGCCATTGATCTACAAGTTCTTGACATTTCAACAGGAAATGCCATCCCCAAGTGGAGCCACTGTTAGGTTCCTATACCAATAGCAGTCATAATTTTTGAATGGCTGAGATTAAATCTATAATATGTACATACCTTTTCTTTTTGCAAATGTTTTCCATATTAAAAAAATTAAAAAATGTAAAGAGGGTATGTCCTAAAAGAAAAATCAAAGAATAAAAAGGTCAAAAAAGATTAAAAAAAATATGAACCCCAAGAAAAGAAAAGACCATTGAAGTGTGCTAGTCAAATGCCATTAATATTTACATTTTATGCAGAATAAATGATTGTGTGTAGTTTGTAACCTATGCCACAATCCATGATAGTAAAAATGTTTAAACTTGGCTATTTCATGTTTCAACTTCAGGTTTATAGATAGATAATAAAAATTTGACCAAACAGTGTAATCTTGGTAGATAAGTAGATTAGGTAGAGTAAATAAAAAGGAGCTCAACTGTATAATCTGAGCCCTTGGATGTAATAAGGTTAGATTTAGTTAGATTACCATTGTAAAGAAAAGAAAAATGTTTGATAAGAGTTTGCTAGATTAAATGCACCCTAATAAAGAGAAGTAAAAATGGTAGGATGAGTATATGGGTAAGTAGAAGAAAGGTTGCAAAATTGTGATGATTGTTAGACAAAAGCACATTTATCACCCTCATCATGATAGTTCTAAGTATGAATGAGAAATGGGACTGGCATAAAATTCACAAAGTCAAATTAACTAATTTCCCCTCACTCATTTCACCCTTTACTTAACTAATTTCCCACAATAAGTTTGAAGTACCCAAAATCTTAAGTCAAAGGGGCTCAAAGAATTTCTTTGACTTCTAGAGGGGCTGGACCCTCAGCCCAATGACTTATAGATCTTAAGTACTAAAATCCCCTCATAAACATTCACCCCCTTCAATTCATTCATTTCCCCCTAATAAATCCCTTTTCCTGAGGTTAAGACACCAATTTCCTAAGGAAAAGCAATCACCCCCATGGATACCCCTTTTTATGAAAAACCCACAAAAATACACTTAGCCTAAGTTGTAATGTTTCTATGTAAAAAGCGAAGGAATTACAAAAACACATTATGCTTAGCGCACTGCATTTATCTCTCACAATTTTTATATTAACTTTTAACATAATTTATATGTTAATTCCTAAAAAAACCCCTTTTCCCGTATATTTTATTAAACCGCTTTAATATTAATATCCCTACCCAAAAGTTTGAAATATAAAATTTATAATATACAAACCCCGACAAAAGACATAATTAATCGATCTGCGATTAATTAAAGTCAAACCATCCGCCAATCATATCCCACCCGATACTTTAACCCCCACTTTAATCCCTCATTAAGCTAAAACCGCTGTGCTTAGTCGACTGTCGGGCCCCTCCATTGCCTTCCGTGCAACTCTCACACTCGAACACCACACAATCTCACCCCTCCCCATTCGACAGCCCATGTTGATTTCAGAAGGGCCAAAAATCTAAACGATACCCACCTGAAATGGATTGTTTTCTGCTGGGGCCCCAAGGCGACGTGGCGCTCGATGAGTTGAATTGGGAGACCTCCCCCTAATACCACCAAGCGCCCAAAGGTTGTGCGAAGTAAACCACTTACCGCCAGCCCACTACCTACCAAAATAGTCACTGTGCATCCCACTACACGACAAATGGTCACTGTTCACCTGTACCCGCCAAATTGACTTTTTGCGCATAAATCCAAAAAAGCCCCAAATCATTGTTTTTAGCATTTTTTAAATAAAATTTTCCATGCGTGTGCCTGTGAACGTTGAAAGACGTCAACCCACATACACTTGCACTCTGAAGACACCAAAAGCTCCTAGATTTCCTTCCATCCTGATTGAAGCATTTTCAACCTTTCAGAATTTCCAGTTACCTGGTTCACACCCCGTTTCTTCAATTCTAGGTATTTCAGATAGAATCCATTGAAATCCCAGTTAAATTTTCGAACCAGTCTCTAAAGCTTTCTTAATTTAAATTAAAGGGAACTTTAGTAACATAAAGCCCAGCTGGAATTGAACCCCCATTACTTCAAAAACTGAAAATTTACCGTCTCCATTCTTAAATGCACAAGAAATAAGAATGGTTTCCCCTATTGCCATGGATGTCAGGCAAATTACTACTCCTCACCTGGACCTGGACCACCTTCCCCTTGCTGATAAAGATTTCCAAATCAAGGACACCTCTATCCATGAATGCCATATCAAACTGAACTGTCGATATAGAGACCAATACCTCAACCACGCCAATAAAATAGGTCTTTGGGAGTCTAATTTACCCAAATTCCAATTCCCTAAGGTGCACATCTTTCCAGAGCTTGTCCATTATTGCCATGCAAACTACATTCCTAGTCAAAGAGCAGTGATGTCCCTAGACAACACCATACTTTTCACCATCACTGCCGAGTCAATCAATGAAATGTTGCAACTACAACTAGGGCAGAACTTCACCCCTCTCTCAATTGGAGACCTACTCGAAAAATTTCCCAAGCTTACCACTGCTAAACTTGCTGAAATTCTCCAAACCATTATCAGGGAAGAAAAGCACATCCCAATAGACCCTCCCCCATATGTGGCTACCATATTTTCCCCATTTGGTCAGGATATAGTAGCAATTATTTCTTGTGTTTTAGGCTATACCACCAGTGAGTACATAGATGAAATCATTTTAGCCTTCATGTCATATTTTATTATGCCATAGCTGATAGGATGCATGAACAATTTCTGAGAATGAGTAATGAAAGAGTGTTTAAATATTCTTCAATTTTCTACCGCCTTTTCTTATACTACCAAGCTGACAAGTTCCCCTTCACTCTCTGAAAGCTTGACACTAAAGGTCATCCTACATCAGTGATTTTTGGGACCCCTTTGATACATAAGTATGATTCCCCATATCCATACACAGACTTCATTGATCTTTTTGTACATCCAATAGTGACCATGCTGTTAGGAAGTCCTCGTCCAAGAATCAGTTCAGATATTAGGAGGATCATGCAGCTGTTAAAACAACACAAAGTGGGAGATTGGTACTTGTACCAAAATCACACAAAAATTAGGATCTATGGTTGTGAGTTGTCCCCATAGAAACTGCGCAGATACCTCCCAATGAGGTTATTTTATCTGGAGTACTACAAGCAATAATCAACTCAGATGAGGTGCATTTTGTTAAGGCCAAAAAGAAGGCCTAGCTTAGAACCAAAGATCAACTAGGCCCCTTTGTATGTAATAGCAGAGAACCTAAAAGAGAAGTAGAGAAAATCCTTCATAGACTTAAACTAAAACAAAGCTTCATGTAGAGATGACCCCTATGACTTCATCTACAATAGAAGATAGAAAAATAAGATGGCTCCCTACATTCACCATTGAATCCCTGTGATAGAGAAATATGCAAACCAATTGGAATGGGCGGAGAATACTTTAGTGGAAAGGGATAACACTGAAGTAGTAGTTGAAAATGCTCTAATTGATTTAGAGAAAATACTTGATGAAGGTTCTTTCCTGCAGGTGCTAGGAGAATATCAAGCCCAAGGAGAGTTCCAAATTCAAGAAGAAACATAGGCACAAGGGGAATTTCAGGCACAAAGAGAATCACATATAGAAGAAGAATCCCAGGTGTAGGAAGAGTCAGATTAGCTAGACCTATCAGAGGAATTAGGTCAAACATGTATACAACAACCCACTATGAGTACTCCCCCTAACTTGCAAACTCCTCTGAATGAGGAGAAAAGCCTCAAAAGGAATATGGAAGAGGCCACTACATTAGGCAAAGCAACTACACAAACATATGCAGAAACTAACCTAGTCAAAAGGTAGAGATTAAATCCTATGTCAAAATAGGAATTCACAGAAGAAACTGTTGGGGCCACTAGCACTGAAAGAGAAAGAAGCAGACCTACCACTCCCTCTGGGGGAACACTAGAACCTTCCACATCAAATAATCAGATGTTGGTAAGGAAACAAAGTGTTGAAGTGTCCTCCTTTAGGATGCCAGCTGACAGGGATCAAGACATCAGGGAAAGGTACAAGGATATAAAGGCCAGGAATGAGAGGCTAAAATCCTAGACTTATGCAAACTACCTAAAGATGGCACCTACAAACCAAACAAGGCTAATGTCAGCCTATGATGTGAAAGAGGGAAAAATGTAGATGACATTTATGAAGCCCACTACTCAACAACCAAGGACAATAGTGGACTTCAAAAAGGTAGATTTTGAAGTATTGGCAAAGGACATACTTCCTATTGACTAGATTGAGTTGCACAAACAAACAGGGGAGATGATTTACTCCACCTTGACAGAGAAAGCCATCGCAGCTCATCAATTGCAAAATTCCCTAAATAACATATCATCTCAATTCCAATTGGAAAATGCCTCTTCATAGGCAAAGGACACCATAATCAATTCCTTAGAGGATGTAATCATTGAGTTTGGACATGATCCCAAAGATGTGAAGGCCACTGAAAGATTGATCAAAAAGAAAAATGATGACATAGCTACTTTGAAGAAGCAACTTAAGATTCTTCCACTGCATCACCACAGACAACAGAAGTATTAGAGACCCAAAAAGGACAAGAAGAGCTTATGGACTTGGTCCTCAAGCTAAATGACCAGTTGAAAGAAATAAAGAAAGAATTGGACACACTGATTCAGTCCAAACAAGGTGAACTGGCCACCACTTCTACAACTGTCATTACCATAATAACAACTGCAGTTCCCTCAACACTTCAACATCCTTGGCACCAACAGCTCCACCTACCACAACATTACCAGTCACAACCGGGTCTACAACAGCAGGTACCTCAATAGAAAAGACAACAGAGTTAGTGAAAGCCACAGAGGAAATGTCCATCCACGCAACATAAATTAAAAGGCTAATGAGAAAGTGGCAAGCTTAGAAATTGACTGCAAGCTTGCCCAAATTCAGCAGAGAGAAGAAACAAAGAAAGCCCTAAGGATGTGTGAGAATATTAAGGTCCTAGAGAAGGATCTAACTCTAGAAAAGCCACTAGGATAGACTAAGGAAATGCTTTGGGCCAATATCATTGACTATGTCAATGATATTTGGCCATCAATTCAAGTAATATTTGAGAAAATAGAACTGTGAAAGTGGCCACCAAAGCAATTCAAAAAGTAAATGAAGACTTAGGAGACTAGTCTGAGGATGCTAATCAACTCATCCACTTCTTGAATAGTAAGAACAGGCACGAGCTCAATGAGCTTGGTGTGGAGGACAAAACTAAAGCCGGCATAGAAGTTAAAAAGCTTCTTTCTAAAAGAAACCTTATGCTTAACCTGGAGGAAAAATGCCATAACATGCAGGTGGGCATTGGCAGATTAATGGAAAAGTTTCAAATTTTGAGGGATAAAGGCCTTCCAAGTCCTATGGTCATCCATGAAAAACTTATGACCCAATTGGACTATGTTGACAGATTAAAGTTGTCCAAGGAACAGGCAATCACTTCAGGAATCAAAGCCTTGCCATTAGGGAAAGTATTGTATGATACTTTAGAAAATCTATTTTTCCTAGAGCATGAGGTGAAACATCTATTTGTCACCAAGCCAAATTTTTCCAAATACATTGAGTCAGACGAGATCTATAGGAGAATGCTCAAAGTAAAGTTACCTGAGGATGAATGGTGGGAAAAAATGACAGATTTACTATAAGTTACCACAGTAAATCTAAATGGCAACCAGATGAAAAAGGTGAACTGGGTCAAAGAGTAGCAGGTTAAAGAGTATCAGTAAAAGACCAAAAACAAAGATGATTCCAGCATACACATATTAAGCAGCCTAAAAGGGCTCAAGTTAAACTGCAAGATCCAGCACTACCTATCTTCATACTTGAAGATATTTTTATTTCCTTAAATAAATCTCAAATTATTATGAGATATTTTGTAAAACTTTTTGTATAAATACTTCCCATTTCAATGTATTTAGTGTGGATTTAAAGACATTTCTGTAGACTTTTATCTAAAATCAAAGTGCTATTGTATCAAAACTAGATTGGCTTGCTGGATCATGGAATAAAGTTCAGACATTTTACAAGATTCTTATGTGAAGCAAAAATCAAATAAGTATTCTCTCAAGTGTATTATTGTTTTCCTTATGTTTATTAATAATGATATGTGTTTCTATGAAATCTGAATGGTAAACTAGGAATGATATTTCAGAACTTGCTTTAATGCACCCTGTCATGATTGTTTACCTTCTTAATGTTTTCTGCTAAACTATCTTAGTTAGGGAATTCTCCAATGCTCCCTTACTTTCGTAGTTTCTCCTTGTGATCTATGTAGCAAAGGATTCTTAATTGCTCTTTGTTGATGATTACGCTCTATTCCTCATTATGATCCCAGTCTAAGGATTCTTCATTGCCCTTTTACCCTGGTTAGAATCATTCCATCCATCAACCCTTTGAAGATTTGCCTTTTGCTTTGATAGCCTACACTGTGAACAATCCCTTTAATGATCTGGTCTAGTTAAGTTATCCTTTGATTGACTCCATAGCCCAATGGCTTAAATACCTAGCTCTATTCATTTGTTCCAAGAATTCCACCCCCCAAATTTCAATCAAAACCAAAATCCTCATGAACACTAAGAACTAGCCTAAAATCTAATAAAAAACAAAGTTAAATTATAAAGAGAGAGCCCTCTCTGGACTTAGGTTGGCTAGAACCTGAGTCTAAAAGATTTGGTATGTGGTTACCTCAGATTATTCCTTATTTGGTAAATTCTAGGGAAAAATGTTGAGTGATAACAACTGCTGCTTTTGATTTTAAGGTAGAACAGATGGATGTGAAGACAACATTTCTTTACAGCGATTTGTAAGAGGAGATCTACATGAAGAAACCTGAAGGCTTTGTGGTGAAGGGTAAGAAATAATTGGTATGCTAGTTAAAGAAGCCTTTGTATGGGTTAAAACAGTCACCAAGGATGTGGTATCAAAAATTTGATACATTTATACGGTAACTTGGGTTCACCAAAAGCAAAGCATATCACTATGTGTATTTTAAATTAATTGGTGACCGTGTTATTTATATGGTCTTGTATGTGGATGATATGTTTCCAGTTGGAAATGAAAAAGAAATTATCCAGGATTTGAAGACCCAATTGTCCTCCAAATTCGACATGAAAGATCTTGGTGCTGCAAACTATATTTTGGGCATGGAAATTAAAAGAGATGAGGCAAAGAGGAAGCTATGGTTAAACCGGAGGAAGTATGTCGAGACAATATTGTAGAGGTTTAATATGCAGGATAGTAAACTGGTGAAGGTTCTTATTCCTGTAGGTCTAAATTTATCTGCTGAAAAGTGTCCTAAGACACAAGAAGAGGAAGAGGATATGTCCCATGTTCCATATGCAAGTGTAGTCGGTAGCCTGATGTATGCGATGGTCTGTACTAGACCAGACATTACACACAAAGTGGGAGTATTGAGCAGGTTTATGTCAAAACCAGGGAAGGAGCATTGGACAACAGTGCAACGGATTTTCAGGTATTTACGTGGCATTAGTGATTATGGTTTGTGCTACCAAGGAAGACCAGGATTGGACATAGTTTTGGATATTCATGGCTTTGTTGATGCAGACTAGGCTGGAGATCTAGATCAGAGAAGATCTACAAATGGGTATGTGTTTAACCTATTTGGAGGTGCAGTTAGTTGGATGAGTAAGAAACAATCTGTAGTGGCACTATCAACTACAGAGGTAGAATACATGGAAGCCACCATGAAAGAAAGGAAGCAGTTTGGTTGCAAAGATTGTGCTCAAATATGGGGTTAGTATAGGGAGCTATAAGGATAGACTGTGACAACCAAAGTGCAATTTTCTTGGCAAAGAACCCTGCTTACCATTTAAAAACAAAGCACATTGATGTTCAATATCACTTTGTGAGGGATATGATAGAAGACAAAAAGGTGTTGCTGGTAAAGCTGGACACTTTGAAGAATGCTGCAGATGCATTGACAAAATCTGTGAGCTCTGAGAACTTCTCTTGGTGTAGAGAAACAATGGGCGTTGTAGGGCTGGATAAATGAATAAGCTCTCTTGTGGCCCCCTATGGAAAGAAAACAAGTGGGAGAATGTTGGGTTGTGTTATTCTTTCCACGACTAGCACACGTAGTGAACCGGGGGGTTAGAGGGGGGGCGGAGCCCCCCTTTCATTGCACTGATTATGCAGGGGGTGTCACAAGGGGTTTGAAGGGGGTCGGTAGCCCCCCTCTATGAGATCTGGGGCAGTGCCCCATGAAAAAAAATTGGGACCATATATTAGGTTGTGCGGACCTACCTATGGTTTTGTGCATGATTTTTGCATATGGTTTTGGATGCGATGGTTTTTGGTCCATGGTTTTGGACGCGATGGTTTTTCAATCCATGGTATTGGATGCTTTGGCATGTATAAATATGTATTGTAACATTCAAAGGAACATAATGAAAAATCAAGTTGGTAGTCCTCGTTTTGTGATCCAAGGGAAAATCTAGGTGTATATGTGTTTTATGTGTTACGCTCTCACATTGTTTATTTTCTGTGTTTTAGAATTCATATGCAAGTAATTTCTGTACGAGTTTAAAACCTACAAATTTCACTTGCTAGGATCTATTAAGAAAACACTATATTGTGAGGGTAGAGTGAATCAGTATAAGAAAATTTCTACTTATTTAAAAATTCATGAACCATAAGAAAACAATCACATATGATCTCTATCAATTGCAAAACATGGAATACAAGATTTGTGTGGAAATACTTTTGGGAGAAAACCATAAAATTTCTTTTATAAGACTTTATGGTCATCTCTTATGCTCTTAAATTGAACTGAATCCATAATGAACAACTGTTGGAAATAATACTGAGAGGGGGGGTGAATCAATATTATCAAGTCAAATATTCCTTTTTCAAATCCAAATGATATACGCTACTTTAGTTAATTAAACCCGCAACTCTGTAGAAGGAAACCCGCGTATACTATGCAACTTATAATTTACTTTATCTTTCAGAGGTTGATTATTAATCTGTGTATCAAATAACCAATAACCAAAAACAGTAAAACAGAGCAGAAGACAATCGCACACAAGAACACAAGATATAAGGTGGAAACCCAATGCGGGTGAAAACCACCTGCTGCAATTCGTCTCTATCTTCTCTTTAATTAGAAACTTCTTTTTACAATTGTACTGGTACAGTCCTTTACCAGTACGCAGGCTGCAACCTGTAGAGAGCTACAACCCTCTCTCGTTTTCTAGCTTCTCCTGGAAGGGAGCTACAACCCCCTTAGCTCTTGCACTAGCCAAGATACTAGT
>APFE030136535.1:73115-90211 GCA_000404065.3 Pinus taeda
CACATGAAATAAACTTTTATAAACTTTTCTCTGCATAAAATTCCGTGAACTTTTCTCCACATGAAATAAACCTTTCTCGGCATAAAATTCCATGAACTTTGTTGCACTATAATTTATCATCTGAGATGAGTGGGTTTCCATCAAGTACAACATATGTATCATAATGCCAACAACAACACCATGAAGTAAACACTAGTATCATCATAGCATGTAATTTTCATTAATCAATACCAATAATCATGAGCACACAATAATGAGGAAAGTAATTAATACAATCACATGATCCATTAAAGAGGATTGCTACATTTATCCATCCTTGAAGAAGATAATTACGAGAAGAACTACATTCTCAAGGAAAAATAAGAGTGTGTATCTATAGTAAGTTACCCTTGAAGTATGTAATTACCGCTCAAGTGCATATGAGAAGTAACATAGTATGTTAAAGAAAAATGTGCTAAAACTTCATGTTGGAGTTGCTACAGGAAAGGAAAACGGGAAGCCAAAATAAAAAAAACATGACATAGACAACTTCAAAAAAATGAGGAGATCAAAGTGAAAAACTACTTGAAGCTTTAAAACATCCCATGGTATGAAAAATAGTAATATAACACAACTAAGAGACTACTCACATAGGTTGAAATGTAAAATATAAAGATTGGAAAAATTAAAGAGTTGTGAGAGGAAAGGTTATTATGAGGATGTGGAAATTCTGAGATAGAAATTGAGAAGAAACATCTCTTGCACTATGCAACATACTCACAACTTAAGAAGATGTTGAATTTTTTGTATCAAATACTAGGAGTCAACATCTCAATAGGATCTAGTGAGAGGTACACCAAGGTTAGCTAAGAAAATTATGTGGGAAAGACACATATGCTTGAGTAGAGCCAATAATGCCACTATCCCTTTATGGAAATTTAAGTTAGATAAACTTAGCTGAGTAGGCCAAGTCCATGATGTGGACACTTCCATTATGCATTTAGCTATAGTTTTCATAATTTCTTGATTTATTCTCTTGTAAATTGACACATACAATGTAAATTTTTTTGTCCTATATGGACAATCAATCTTGTGGTTGATTTAATAAACTTTATCTATATATTTATCTCTTTGTGTTTGTGCAGGCTTATTGTGCAGGCTTATTGATCCATCTCAAGTAATATGAAAAGGAAATCTTACATATTTCATGGGTATATTACATAGTGAATAAGTTAAAAATGGACGCTAGGAGAAAAATCCCATACAACAACCTTTGACATACTCAACAAACTTATTACATATTTGGCCTTCAATCAATAAACTAAGCCTTATTTATGTCCCATCCACATATTCCGTAACTTATTAGATTCTTTTCCTTCAAAACAACAAAATTAGTCCCTTTTTTAAAGGGATCATACACATACTTAGCCAAATCTCATGTTATCCTATTCGGAACCAATCTTGATGAATTTCGAATCACACATTCTCATTTGGGAGGATTTTAGATACCACAAATTATCAATTTTGAAGAAGGTAAAAGAACATATCCCCCATTCTTTATTTTAGCTATTGGAAACCAATTTATTACCCAAACATGTTGGACCATTTACCTTGTGTTTCTTGATGAGGTAGGTCTTGCTACCTTTGACCAAGATTATTTTTTTCTCTCTGATAAAAAAAAGTGCATCTCTATCACATAAATAAGGATTCTAATGTGATAGAAACAAGGTTCTAATCCGCATTAAAGTTTATTCTAATCAATGTTTTCTACCTTCATGGATATCATAACTCCCTTGTTGGAATTGTAACATTTTGAATGTAATTCTAGATGAATCTTCCAATGCTTTTAGTTCACACATTCATTAAAAACAGAATGCTTTTGTGATTCTTGGGGATTTTCCCTTATAGAACATGGATGATTTTTATTTTTATTTTTATTTTTGGGTACGTATTAGTGATTCTTTTTCTACCCCTTTTTCATTTATATCTTGAGATAGATATATTTCTTGCTTTCTTCATCTATGCTTTTAACATTCAAAGTTGAAATTGCCTTCAAATATGGATATATAGATCTCCAAGTTATGTAACTACTATCCCATGTTCTTGTAGTGATATATTAAACATGATGACTTACTTGTGGAACTCAAACCTTTAAAATTGAACAATTTTTTCTTGGTCTTCTTATCATATTTCTATATCATTAGATAATATTTTTCATGGTATATGGGATAGAAGTTATAATAATTCTCAAAGTGTTCCTCAAACCTTTAAAATTGAACAATTTTTTCTTGGTCTTCTTGATCATATTTCTATATGATAAGATAATATTTTTCATGGTATATGGGATAGAAGTTATAATAATTCTCAAAGTGTTCCCATTTAGTCACGATTTGACTATTTCTCAACTACAAAGCATCCAAATAATTTTCCCATTAAATCAAAACATGAAAAAACATCTTTAAAGAAAAAAATAAAGTTTATTATTGCAATACAATTATATACATATTGCAATACATTTCTAGATATTTATTTAACTATTGAACTTTTAAATATAAACATTTATTTATCCATTATAAAAATATACGGAGTTTAAATTTCATCTTAAATTAGAAAACTATATATATATATATATATATATATATATATATATATATATATATATATATATATATATAGATATGTGGTTTCTAAACTTCTTACATTAATTTTCCTCACAAATAACATCTTCCTCTTCTTACTTATAAGTTCCTTAGCATCCATCCTTCACTTTCATTAGCTATAACACCATTTTACAATGTTATATTT
The DNA here is from genome assembly GCA_000404065.3 of Pinus taeda. Classification (NCBI taxonomy): domain Eukaryota; kingdom Viridiplantae; phylum Streptophyta; class Pinopsida; order Pinales; family Pinaceae; genus Pinus; species Pinus taeda. The sequence goes on from APFE030136535.1 coordinate 75,900, forward strand.
CAACATAATTAGTTTATGGATTAGAAATGGATTGTAACTCTCAAAATAAGGGCCTAGTAAGCCTAACACCCACTCATATTTAATACTTATAACTGAGGATTCATAGCCTGTTTATAAACTTGATTACATGAAATATTATAGGCAACATATCATGAACCACCAATACCATGTACTTAAAAACCACTTACCATAAACCTAACAACTTTGACTTTTAAACAAATCAAGTTTACATAACATAAGCATAGTAAAACAAATCAAGTTTACATTTCAAAAATTATTTTAATCATAAATCATTTTTATGAACCCTTATCATGATGTGAATAGTAAATTGCAATTTATGTTTTATAGTGGTGATGTTGTTATGAAACCATCTCACAAAAAAATAGAAAAGATAGATGAACACCTTAGTAATAAGGCTCTTCAAGGTGGCAACCTCGTTTACATTACACAAATGAACAATTCTCGGATCATACAAATGACAAGACCTCCTTTCTATATATAAGAGTCTAAGGGGTCATAATATAATCAGAGTCAACATAACAATAATAATGTAAGGGCACAATAATAACAATAATGGGCTTCTATGGGGCACAATAATAATAATATGGGGACTACATGGGCACAACAATATAATAAGGGGGTTGTACTAATAACAATATGGGGTTACACTAGGAGTATAGAGACATAAGATGCCCCTCTCCTTCAGAAAGTGTTGTCCTCAACGCTTGAGTAGTTCTTGATGCTTCTGTACAAAATTCTTGTCCTCCCATGTGGAATCTTTAGCGGGTCAGTTCTTCCACTTGATGAGATACTTTGAAATTGATCGATTTCGTAGCTGTCACATTCTTGTTTCTGTGAATAATCCGGGTTCCAATATGATTTTTCCTTCCTCATAAAGTTCTGGAAATATTGTTTGAACTGGGATCTTCTGCAACTTTTGAATGAGTGGCCACACTTCTTCGTCCTTTTTCCATTCATCCCTTGCTTCGTGTATCCAATCTGGTTGGATAATAGAAATAGCACAAAACAATGCTTCCACATCCTCATCCTTTTTTGAGAGTGCATCTGCCACCACATTTTGCTTCCCTTTTTTGTAGATGATTTCAAAGTCATAACCCAACATATTTGTGACTCATTTTTTCTGTTCTTCTAAAGATAATATTTGTTCTAAAAAGTATTTAAGACTATCATGATCCATTTTTACCTTGAAGTGTCTTCCCATTAGGTAAGGTCTCCATTGCTTAAGTGCATGTAATATTTCCAACATTTCCTTATCATAAATTTCTTGCTTGAGATGTAGCTGTAAAAATACCCAATCACCTACATCAAAACTCCTTTCACTGTGATGTTGATCTGTCTATTGTTTCATTCGATTCTACACCATAGTGGAGTTATCATTTAAAAGTTGGAGAACTTGTTTTTGATGCTCAATGTGATCTTTCTCTGCTTGAATATTTTTCTTCTTGATATGTCCTTCTATCTTGAGAGTTTGAGGAGTGGTAATTTCTTTGAATACATTACAAGATATGGTCGGATTCATTTCTTAATGCTCGATGTGATATTTCACTTCTTGAACATTTTTCTTCTTGATATGTCCTTCTATCTTGATAGTTTGAGGAGTGGTAATTCCAGCCGATGCATTACAGATATGGTCAGATTCATTTCTTCTTTCTAGATGTGATCTTTCACTTCTTGAACCTTTTTCTTCTTGATGTGTCCTTCTATCTTGAGAGTTTGAGGATGGTAATTATTGCCATTGCTTTACAAGATATGCTTGGATTCATTTCTTCTTTCTTTAGGGTTGGCTCCTGGTGTATAACCTCTTCTTTTGATGTTTCTTGATCCTTTTCTTCCTCCTCTTCATAATCTATGTAAAATAATTCCTTCTTAGCACACTTATGACCTTTAGTGTATTTTTTATCACAATTGTAACAAAGCCCTTTTTCTCTTTTTTCTTCCAATTGTTGTGGTGTCAACCTTGTAAGTTTGGAAGGATAGGAAAAACAATACTTCCATCTTTATAGTTGTGAGGGGTAGACTTCCTTGTTTCCATAATTTTGCTTTGCACTTTTCTTACCCTCTCTAATGAATCAGGTTGCCAATGATGAACCTCATGTTGAATGTTATCCTTTAAAGTCCCTATGGAGACATTAATCCTCTGCTTCTCTGCAATAACATTTTCCCTTATATTCAATTTTTGAAAGTCCTCAATGTTCATTGCCATTGAACACTTTCATTTGAGATTTATCAATAGGTTAAAGAAGGTGTTTCTCTTTGTATCCTCATAATGTGCTATCATTTCCTCCATGCAAATTGACCACATAACAAGTGGTTTACAAGAACAGAGCCCTTTATATCATAAAAATTGATCCGATTCTAAATAATTAGATGCAATACATACCTTTTGTAACAATGATACACCATTTAGACCAAAATATTTCTCCATTTGTAGTATCCAATTTATCGGATCCTTGCCATTAAACTTCCTCGTCTCGTTTTTTCTTGATTTTAGGAGCTCGATCTTGAAACAATTCTAACTTTGTAATTTCATATTGCCAAGTTATAAAATTTCATCCTATATTAGCCCTCTGAGTCCTCTTTCTAACCCTGAAATTCTGATCAATATTGGATTCTATAAGGAAGCGTTATGTCAAATCTTCCACAATGACCCAATTATAGACTAGTTCATAGAGCGAAATTGTAGGAAGTGTCACGTGTCACTATTTCAACCTTAGGACCTGAAAATAATATAAATAAAACTACAATCTGTCCTATTTTTTAAAATTCTTACAAAATTTCAATTTCATGATCAGAGAGAAAGTTATGACGATTTTCCCAAGCTCACTTGTTTAGGATGTAATTCAGGATCCTGCAGAAACCCTAATTGTCTCATATTATATCTCCAAAAATATTGTGAGAAAAGATCTTAAATTCAGATGTGCAGTTCAGAAAGACTTCTTCTCAAATGGGTTTTTCTTTTAGCTTCCGAAACATCGCAGAAAAAAATAAATAAATAAATAAAATAAAAAATAAAAATAAAAATTATAGCGAAAATACCATGATGGCCTGTTTGGAGCAACGAAACCTTAGAATCCAAAGCTGTGATACCAAATTTTATGGAACCATCTCAAAAAAAGATAGAAAAGATAGATGAATGCCTTTGTAATAAGCCTCTTCGAGGGGGCAACCTGCTTTACATTACACAAATGAACAATTCTTGGATCATACAAATGAAAAGACCTCCTTTCTATATATAGGAGTCTAAGGGGTCATAATATAATCAGAGTCGACATCACAATAATAATGTAAGGGCACAATAATAACAATAGTGGGCTTCTATGGGGAACAATAATAACAATATGGGGACTACATGAGCACAACAATATAATAAGCGGGTTGTACTAATAACAATACAGGGTTACACTAGTAGTATAAGGACCTAACAGATGTCATGATTGAGTAACAGGTGAGCTATTTTAGTATGGACCTTTTATTTATTCTATAGATTATGAGTGGCTAGTTGTGATCCATATTTCTTAACATTTGTAAATATATTTCTTAATATAAATGTTCAGTATCACCAATATAAAAAATATTGTTTTACTTGTATTTCCAATAACATTTGGTACTATATAGTCCTTTGTCAAAAACAATTTTTTTTATATATTTATGATTCATTTTCATTAGATTTTAGATTCCTTACTTTCTCAAAAAAATCATTTTAATAATGTTTGTCTGTAATAGTCTTGGTGAAAATTCCATGTAAAAATATATAAATACCACGGATGATGGGACACATATACCAAGCTGAATGGTGGGAAGGACATCCTACTGGGTGTTCATTTGGTTATTTATGGTTAAGAAAATTGGCAAAGGCAATGGCTAAGGCATTAAAGAGGCAAAAAGGTATTTTGGCACTTTTATTTATGAAAATAATGGAAATTAGGAGAAAAGGAAGGTGAAGGGTCACATTTTGCATGTGAGGAGGAAATTGAAGGAAAATAATGGAAAATGAAGAAAATAGAGGCCTCATTAATAAAAAGGGTTATGAAGATTAGTGGGCAAGGCTTGATCAGTTTAATTTTGGAGCTCTCTCATCATTCTCTCTCTCTCATACTCTTGGATACTTAGAGTTTTCTTGGAGCACTCTTGGAGGGTGTGGCATACTCGGATTCTCAGAGCAAGAAGGCAAATGAAGAGAAAGAAAGTGCAAGAAGGCATCGTAATCGGCAGCTACATCATATTTTCTTGTAGGTATCGAATTGCATGTATGATTTCTTCACTAGTTTTGGCATGCATGACACATGCATGTGGTTTCTTGGTTATGATTTGTCATTGGCATGGAGGATGGTCGGGATTGACAGTGGATTGCCTAGCCTTTCCATTTCCTGGATAGCCATGGTGATTGTGGGTTTACTTTCATTGCTTTGTTTTGGTTGGTTCTCATGTTTCCTTAGCTCGGGTTGAGTTATTAGTCCTGGAAGCCCTAGTTGAACAAACGCTATGGAAGCCCTGTAACAGCTTGGGTTGAGTTACTAGTCCTAGATGCCCTGGTTGGACAAACGCTCTGGAATCCCTGTAATAGCTTGGGTTGAGTTACTAGTCCTAGAAGCCTTGGTTGGACAAATGCTCTGGAAGCCCTGTATAAGTTGTGGGTTGAGTTACTAGTTTTGGAAGCCTTGGTTGGACAAACACTCTGGAAGCCCTGTATAAGTTATGGGTTGAGTTACTAGTTCTGGACACCTTGGTTGGAAAAACACTCTGGAAGCCCTAGAAGGCTTGGATGGAGACCAATTTGATGATGGTTTTGGTGATGTCCAACCGTGAGGTGGAATCATTGTTTGATGGGTTGAGGTGGATGGCCTCTGGAAGCCCTAGATGAGTTTTGATTGATGTGTTCTATGAGATCCCAGATTCATGCTTGGAATATGGCATGGGGGTGAATGACTAGAGAGAGATTTGGCTCAACCATTTTACGGTCGGATGGAACGTGGTAGTCCCGTATTTGGTTGGTTCATTGCATTCATTAATGAGAAATCCAGTCCCTTGATTTTCTTTTGTAAAGGTACTAAAGTATTTATGGATTTGACGGCTTATATGTTTATTGTATTTATGTTACTACTATGTTGGTTATATGCACATTTCATGACAACAGCTATGTATGGCTCTCATCATGTTTTTACTTGTATATGAATGGATAATTTGTTTATGAGTTAATGGAGGTTAATGCAGTAAATGGCATGAGGGAACAATGGTTCATAGCAATTCTCAGATAAGTATGAGAAACCTACACTTAATTCTGTTATTTACACATGTAGGTTACATGTTGATGATATATTTGAAGAAATGCCTATCATGGCTAATAGGGGTCTGGTGATGATCTTGTTCATATTATTGCTTTTACATTATTGTTTCCTTGTATCCTTACTAATTCTAAGTGATCATTCCATTATGGTCAGTGTCCCGGGCTTTGGGCCGAAAAAGGTGGCTCAAATCTCGGAATACTAGCATTAGTGTTGAGACTAACTCGCTTGGGCAGTGTCAGGGAAGCATTATAAAGCACCTGGGTAGTGTCTGGGGAGCGTTAGTCCCGAAACTAACTCGCCTGGGAAATGTCTAGGGAGCGTTACCATGCCCTTAAGTCTCTCAAACAGCAGTGGGACCTAGGGATAGGTAGTCTGAGTGGCTGACTTGTCTCCTGAAGGTTATTTGGATGATTTTGGATGACTGTATGTGATGTTTCGTCGATTCCATTTCCATAAAGTCACCAAGGAGGTTGAATCTTATCATAGTGGCCTCTCGTTGCATGTTTACCCTGGCTATCCAGTTGCTTGGGTAGATGTGGGAGGAGGGTGTTATAGATTGGTATCAGAGCATGGTTCAACTCTTGAGCTGAATAGGTTGAATGTGTGTTGGTCATGCATGCATCTCAATTGCTTGTGTGTCTCTTACACTTATATACTTGTTGCATTTTCTGGATGATGAATTAGGGTTGTAGTATGGTTATCATGAAGAATTTGATTTTGTGGAATGCATTGTCATGATTATGTGACAGACCTTGTATGGATTATATGTCTCTTACATGTTGATTTTATGGTTCTTACTTACATCCTTGTATGTTAGGTTACATTTTGGATTACATGTATCAATCTTGTAGGTTGATTACAAGATTTGATCGCTTATGTTCGACTACATGTGTTTATCCGTAGATGTAGTTGATTTGGAATTGCTTATACATATTGTTGGTTGCATGCGGAAATGTGTACAATGGAGTAATGGTTGTTGTCATGCATGAGGTCATGATTTTTATAGTTCATATGGTCATACATTAATGAATAGACTCTAGCTAAAATGGTGTGTATATGTTTTTTCACTCATGTGTTATATGTCTATATGTAGTTGTTATGCATGTATGGTATTGGTTATGATTATGCATGTATAGTAGGTCAAATATGCCTTGTGAAGTCATTGTATGCAATTTAGGTCATCATAGTGCTATTGGATGTTATGATGTTAATATGTTGGTTGAGATAGTGTAGGAGGAGTAGATCATTATAATTAGGTTGTGACATTGGACTTTGGGATAAGAGCAGATCGTCATACAGGTATGGTATGTTTGGCATGAAGGTACGTAAGTTAAGGATTATTATATGCATTATGGTTATATACATTAGGTTTATGTACATGTCTTTTGATGTTAAGGTTAAATTCATGATGGATGTTAGTTGATTAGTGTAGTTATATGCACATGAGTCGAATAATCAAGAATGATGGTAACATGTGACCATATGCATTGATTATTTTTGTTATATGCTATTAAATTGATGATTAGGGTTATTTCATTGAGATCTTGATGTTATAAGTATTATGTTAACTTGGTTTTACCGATGCAGATGGTTATGGTTACAATATTCAAGTATGAGCCGACATATTTGTGATATGGTGTCATACTAATCTAGATTGATCATACATATGTGATTGTTATGAATTAATGACAAACGCTTATGAGATTATGAGCAGAACATGTTAGTTAGTTATTGTTATGGAAATCATGATTTAAGTTTGAGTTGATATGTTGTGAAGTTGTATCATGCTAACCTGGATTGATTGTGTAGAGATCACCTCCCCTAAGATGCATTAAGGTATGAGCTTGCTTATGTCATCTACCTAGTGCTTGATTGTTTTATTATCACATCTATTTGGTGTTTGAGTGTTTGGTGTATAGCTGATTTATTTAGCATGGTATTTTTGCAATTTGGTTGAATGCTTGATGAATTTCATAATATGGGTATGTGTTCAAATGACCTTGTTTTAAGATGATTGTATTAATACATATGTGTTGCGATAGCTGATATGCACTTGAGTATAGTAGGTGATAGTTGTAGCATTATGTCTAATGACTATGAGTTGACTATGGGTTATGACATGTTTATTAGTCTTGCTAAAGGTTGATTTCAAATTGATAGATATGATTGTCTTGATATTTGGAACATGTTGTTGGTATGTGTCAGTAGTTGCAGGGTAACATGCTTGGAATTAGTATGAAAAGGTAATAATTGATGTGTTTACATAACTAACAGTTGAGTGATGTGACAACACATAGTAAGCGGCAATTCCAACAAGGTAAAAAGGTAAAAGAAAGGAATTGGGCAAGAATTCCTTTGGCTAAGTTTAGAAACCCTAATTTCGAACGAATAAGTGCTTTGCACACAGGAAGTCTTCTCAACATTGATCTTGTCTGACATTATGTGGATATGTGCTATATTCATGAACATGCACTTGACAGGTATATTAGCTAGTATTTAGCTACAAGTGCATCAGTCAAAGGATTAGAGTTCCTTGAGAGATGGCATGGATGTGTTCAGTTGCAAGAAATATGATTGGCACAACAAGATAAGGTAACTAGTGTATTGTTATGTTATATATGCATTTACAGTTATGTGTTTATGGCAATATGATGCAGGGGATTGCATGGCAAAGGAAATTTCCATGAAATCTTGAAGAAGACTCAGGTTGAGTTTTCCTTGGGAACTATGGGGATTGAGTCAGGGTGTTTGTTGTCAGTCTTGTGGTTTTGGTATTTTGTGATTGTTACGCTTGATTTGAAATTTTGATTGTGTCTGGTGCATAGCTATGCCACTTTGTTTGTGGAGTTATCTTGTTATTGGTTTTTATGGTCTTCTTCTTGTTCGTTTCTTGTCTTGCCTTTTGTGTTTTGAGTCTTGGGAATTGGTTGGGAAAGAGGAGAATTAATGTAGCTCGAGGAGATCTATGTGGTACTCGATAGGTGATGTATGACTTGGATGAAGATCTATCCATGAGTAAGCGCAACGGAAGGTAAGACTATGATTGTCGGTTTGACTGGATGGGTCCATTGTGGTAAATGGATCGTAGCAGTATAGTCATGAGAAAGGTAAAATGAAAAAGGTAAAGTAAATGGATTTGAGGTGTCATATGCATTGGCTATGTTAGGAACTATTGTCCTCAATGTTGTGCATGTGTTGCATGAATAAAGAAATTTCTTTTAACCTAGACCTTGTGTTATCTAGCAATTTTGTTATGATCATGATTATGTTGATGTTTATATATGTATACATGTGTGTATGTATATATGTCATTGTTTGACAGGATGACGATTTTTTTAAGCTAATGATTATATATGTATGTATCTATGTATCTATGTTACTGTCTGACAGGGTTGTCAGGGATCATCCTTGTGGAGGAATGATTGCTTGTGTAAGAGAACGATGTGAAAAGGTTCCTAATTTTATGAGGAATCAATTGGGAAGAGTAGTCACAACAAGTATACGAGGTCAGCATCATGTGGATATGATTTGATATTGTATACTTGTATTGTGCCTATGTTTATGTTATGACAGGTAATGTTGAAGGATACATCAGCAAAGTGAAAGCAGTGTGGTTTGCGACATGCTAGGATAAGCATGGATGAGATACCAAAAGCAAGGTTTCTTGGTAAGGACAATGTGGTTTTGGATGAGTGATACTATTATTGAGCATATGTTGTATATGTTGTATATGTTTCATCTATGATGTGTGCACTTGTGGTGTTGTGTATACATAGCATGTGTACGTGTTATTTATGCAATGTTATGTACAAGATGGTATAGATAGTGTTGTATGAATGTTACATATTCAATACTGGATATAGATGGTGTTATGTACATGTTGGATATGTGTATTGTGTACATATTGTACTGTGCGCATGATGGATATGCAGTGTTGTGTGCATATGGTGCTATGCGCATGTTGGATATGCAGTGATGTGTATAGATGATGCTATGTATGTGTTGGATATGTAGTGTTATGTACAAGTGGTGTTGCATGCATGTGGTACATTGGTACTATGTACACATGGCGTGGTGTGCATGATTGTACAAGTGGTGCCGTGTGTGTGTGGTATTGTGTACATATTGTACAAGTGGCACTATATGCATCTGGTGCTATGTACATTTCATGCATGTGGCATTGTGTACATGTGGTGTCGCGTACATGTTGTGCATGTGGTACTATGTACATGTGGTATTGTGTACACATTATACAAGTGGTACAATGTACATGTGGCATTGTGTACATGTTATGAAAGTGGTGCCATGTACATGTGATGTTGTGCACATGTTGTGCAGGTGGTGCGGTGTATCAATGGTACTGTGTACACGTTGTACATATGGTACTAGTGTACCTGTGGTATTGTGTGCATGTCATCGATATTTTGTTATGGGCATGCGGTATTATGTATATGCAACATGCAGTCATGGTATTGTGGTGTGTGTACTGTGTAGTACTTTGTGTAGGTACATGCATTGGGTGGTATTTCACATTGGGCATAGATGGATGCATTGTATTGTATACACTGGGTGTAGGTGTATTTGTTGTATGTCAGGTGTAGATGCATGTATTGCATGGTGTGGTATGTCGTGTGGTTATATGTGTGTGATGCACACTATGTGTCTATGAACATGGTTGAGGAGAAGGCACTGGTTGTTTGTTGGGTGTGGCAACCAATCCAGTGTGTGTACAGAAAGAACAAAGGCAGAACTAAGGATCAATGAAGGACAAGTATTGGTATTGTAGTTCATTTTTATTATGCATGTGATTTATGATTCTAGTATATGATGATTACATGTGATCTATGACTTTGGTTATGATGGTTACATGTGATTTATGATTTTGATGGTTATGTTTTGAGCTAACCCGAGGTGATATTTTTATACATGTTTTCGTCAAATATTCTAGTTTGACTTGTTGTGACAAGAAGAGAACATGATTGCAAATGTACCTTATTGATGAGCTACCAATGAGGTATGATGTCAATTTATTTCTTGGTACAGGAAGCATGAACATGCCCAGTTGGGTGGTTGAAATTGACTGCAAGAATTAGCAGCAACAACAAAGGAATTGAAACTTTCAGCAATATGTTGGTAAAGCACTTCAGGAGCAGGGCCATTGTGGGACACTGGTATCCAATAGTGTCCATTGATTTCCATGAGCATGTTATGACCGATATGATGTGTTGAGGTAGGTATATGCCTTGGTTTTTGTATCTTCGATGCGAGGAAGCCTTGCCAAGGGATGGACTGCCCGAGATGGGGTGCCAGCAGAACTTCGAAGGTGAGTGACTGCACAGAAGAGGTGACCGGATTCTCGAGTGACTATGTAACAAAGAAGGGAAGTTTGTTGGTGGATTTGGATTAGTTATTAGCATTTCCAGATGGAATCAAATGCACATTGGGAGTGTGCCCTGGGACAATGAGTTGGTAACTGTTCACTGAGAGGACAAGTGGCGTGGGATTATAGCACTGGACATTAGATGTTGATTTGACTTTGCAATGGATTATGGACTTCTTGGGAAGGAGGTGGATCTTGGCATTACTTTGAGGGTGGAGGTGTGAGCCTCTGGATTCCCTTGTTACAGATGTAGGAATCGTATTATTTTATTTATTGGTTGAGAAAATGTGCATATGTGAATATGTGTATATGTGGTTATTGTAAATGTCGTAATGAGTTGTGTTATAAAGCTCCATTATGCAGTATGTTGTCATGTTGTCATGATGTTTTGATTTTGAGTATATATTTCATTGTAAATACTGCAACGAGCTATGTTATAAACCTCCATGGGTAGTTTGTTTTGTCTTCAACAGTCATGTGGTTATAGGTGTCATTGAACACCAAGGATGGTGTTCCCCCAAGGGGGAGGGTTCTATGATCGCCCTGGTGAAAATTCCATGTAAAAATATATAAATACCATAGATGATGGGTCACGTATTCCAAGCTGAAAGGTGGGAAGGACACCCTAGTGGGTGTTCATTTGGTTGTTTATGGTTAAGGAAATTGACAAAGGCATTAAAGAGGAGAAAAGGTATCTTGGCACATTTATTTATGAAAATAATGGAAATTAGGAGAAAAGGAAGGTGAAAGGTCATATTTTTCATGTGAGAAGGAAATTGAAGGAAAATAATGGAAAATGAAAAAAATAGAGGCCTCATTAATAAAAAGGGTTATGAGGATTAGTGGGCAAGGCTTGATCAGTTTATTTTTGGAGCTCTATCATTATTCCCTCTCTCTCTCTCATCACTTGGGTACTTAGAGCTTTCTTGGATCACTCTTGGAGAGTGTGGCATACTTGGATTCTTTGAGAAATAAGGCAAATGAAGAGCAAGAAAGTACAAGAAGGCATCAACATCAACAACTACATCATATTGCTTGCAGGTATCGAGTTGCATGTATTATTTATTCACTAGTTTTGTCATGCATGGAACATGCATGTGGTTTCTTGGTTATGATTTGCCATTGGCATGGAGGATTGTTGGGATTCACAGTGGATTGCCTAGCCTTGCCATTTCCTAGATAGCCATGGTGATTGTGGGTTTACTTTCATTGCTTTGTTTTGGTTGGTTCTCATGTTTCCTTAGCTTGGGTTGAGTTATTATTCCTCGAATCCCTGGTTGAACAAACACTCTGGAAGCCCTATAACAACTTGGATTGAGTTATTAGTCCTGGAATCCCTGGTTGAACAAACGCTCTGGAAGCCCTATAACAGCTTGGGTTGAGTTACTAGTCCTGGAAGCCCTGGTTAAAAAAATGCTCTGTAAGCCCTTGGTGGGTTGAGTTACTAGTCTTGGAAGCCTTGGTTGGACAAAGGCTCTGGAATCCCTGTATAAGTTGTGAGTTGAGTTACTAGTTCTAGAATTCTTGGTTGGACAAACACTTTGGAAGCCCTGTATAAGTTGTGGGTTAAGTTACTAGTTCTCGATGCCTTGGTTAGACAAACACTCTGGAAGCCCTGGAAGGCTTGGATAGAGACCAATCTAATGATGGTTTTGGTGATGTCTGATGTGAGGTGGAATCATTGTTTGATGGATTGAGGTGGATGGCCTCTGGAAGCCCTGGATGAGTTTTGATTGATGTGTTCTATGAGATCCGACATTCATGCTTGGAATATGGCATGGGGGTGAATGGCTGAAGAGAGATTTGGCTCAACCATTCTATGGTCGGGTGGAACGTGGTAGTCCCATCTACAGTTGGTTCATTGCATTCATTAATGAGAAATCTAGTCCCTTGATTTTCATGTGTAAAGGTACTTATGTATTTATGGATTTGATGGCTAATATGTCTATTGTATTTTTGTTCCTATTATGTTGGCTATATGCACATTTCATGGCAACAGCTATGTATGGCTCTCATCATGTTTTTACTTGTATATGAATGAATAATCTATTTATGAGTTAATGGAGGATAATGTAGCAAATGGAATGAGGGAAAAATGGTTCATCGCGATTCTCAGATAAGTATGAGATCCCTACACTTAATTCCGTTATTTACACCTGTAGGTTACATGTTGATGATATGTTTGACAAAATGCATGTCATGGCTAGTAGGGGTTTGGTGATGATCTTGTTCATATTATTTCTTTTACATCATTGTTTCCTTGCATCCTTACTAATTCTAAGTGATCATTCCATTATTGTTAGTGTCCTGGGCTCTAGGCCAAAAAAGGTAGCTCAAATCCTAGAATGCTAGTATTAGTGTTGAGACTAACTCGCCTGGGCATTGTCTGGGAAGCGTTATAAAGAACCTGGGCAGTGTCTAGGGATCATTAGTCCTGAAACTAACTCCCGTGGGCAGTGTCTAGGGAGCGTTACCCTGCCCTTAAGTCTCTTAAACAATAGTGGGACCTAGGGATATGCAGTTTGAGTGGCTAACTTGTCACCTGAAGGTTATTTGTAAGAAGTTGGATGATTGTATGTGATGTTCCGTCGATTCCATTTCCTTAAAGTCACTAAGGAGGTTGAATCTTGTCATAGTGGCCTCTCATCGCATGTTTACCCTGGCTAGCCGGTTGCTTGGGTAGATGTGGGAGGAGGGTGTTACATTGTTAGTTCATGCATTTTTCATGAGAAAAATATGTTAGATATGTTTTAACCTTATGTTTTATATGCAAGTGTAATTGGTGGTGGGCTTAGTGTGCAAATGTAAGTTAATGCATGTTATCTTTTTAACAATCAAATATCTTTTTACAAACCCTTATAACCATAGTATTATTTGTTTTTATTTTTTATACATATGAAAATAATTATAATTGCAAACTTTGTTTCTAACTTTACATTATGAGCATATTGCTTGATGTTTATAGAATACTTCAAAACTCTTTCACCTATGCGAACAATTTATCTTTATACCTCTTCCATTATTTTGATATAATGGTAATTCTAAATAGGAGAAACGTTTTGTAAAATTCTTCAAAACTCTCTCACCTATGCAACCAATTTAGATTTGTACCTCTTTTATCATTTTAGTATTTAGTATTATGGGAAGGGAAGGGGAGAAAAGGTGTATATACAATTCTTCAAAACTCCCTCACCTGTGTGACCAATTTGGATCTATAACCCATTTATTATTTTATTATAATGGTAATGTTTAAAGGGAGAAAAGGTTAAAGGCAAGAACAACTATGGTAGGACGCCGATGGCTATTTTGAGCGATTCATCAATTTGGTATAATGTGTAAGAATGTTACAACAATTTCATCAATGAAAATGTAAAAACAAATTTAGATAAACAAATATTGTCTTTATTATTACAAAGATATTAATTTACCAATCAAATAATAATTATTAAAGTTATTGTAACAATGTCTACTTAATTTTGTTGGGTTGTGTTATATTCTTTCCACGACTAACCTACGTAGTGAACTGGGGGGTTAGAGGGGGGGCGGAGCCCCCCCTTTGTTGCACCGATTGCACAATGGGAGGGTCATAGGGGGGCGGGTATCCCCCCTCTACGGGGTTCGGGGCA
>APFE030136535.1:93018-109976 GCA_000404065.3 Pinus taeda
TTCTATGGGGTTCGGGGCAGCGCCCCGAGAAAATTTTTTTTGGACCCTATATTAGGTTGGGCGAACCTGCCTATGGTTTTCGGTCCATGGTATTGGATGCTTCGGCATGTATAAATATGTATTGTAACATTGAAAGGAATATAATGAAAAATCATAGTCTTGGTTTTGAGATCCAGTGGGAAATCTCTGTGTATATGTGTTTTATGTGTTATTCTCTCGCATTTTTATTTTTCTTGTGATTTAGAATTCGTATGCAAGTAATTTCTGTACGGGGTTAAAACCTACAAATTTTATTCAAATTTTGAAATAGCAACATAATTATGATAATGTATGAGGGAAGAAAAAGACTATGACAAACCACCCATTGCTACCCTCAATCTGCTCATATATGTTATTTTAAAAGTTGAAAAAAAAAAATGATTTTAGAAATCATTACACCAACTTTGAAGTTTGATTATCCATAATTTCTCTTATTATTGTAACAACCTCATCAATAGGAATGGTTGTGAACAAAGGAAACATCTAAACTTACAATTATGTCATCCATCCTCATATCTTTAATATTATCCACAAAATGGTAGAATATTTTGGTTTTAGTTGTTTCTACACAAAAGCTGATAATTCCTATGCACAGTAATGAATAATATGAATAATTGGTCCAAGAGGGCCTCCTCCTTTATGAATCTTTGGTTGTCCTTAAATTCTCGACATGATTGTTTTGAGTAAACGTTTTCTTTGTTTTCACATACAAAGGTAAAATATAAATATTTTTTTTCGTTAACACTTTTAATTCATTTGCTCGTTGGATTATTTATTGTCAAGAGTCACACAGGGAAGACATGAAATGACAAATCAACACAAGAGGAGCTCACATCTGCGGATCACCAAGAGCTCCTACAAGCAAAACACCACACTGGCTTCACATTAATCTCCAATAATAAATAGATACAATTTGTTACGGACAACAAATCATATCCCTGAATAATAGGAACTGAATGACTAAGAAAAGTAAACTCACAACTAGGTAACAAGAAGAGCCTATTCTCCATTAATTCTAACACTCCCCCTTAATGGAGAAAGGGTTCTTAAACACACCTAATATGTCCCTAAACAACTCAAACTTCAGTCTTCCCAGAGGCTTAGTAAATATATCAGCCATATTATCACAAGAATTACAATATTCAACACAAATCTCTTTGGACTACACCTTTTCCCTAACGAAATAAAATTGAGTGTCTATGTGCTTAGTGTTTTTATGAAACACAACCAGTTTGATGGAACTTTGATTATCACAATTAATAATTGTAGCTTCTGCCTGTTCTTCTCCTGCATCTTGGAGAAGTCTGCACAACCAAACTGCCTCACATGTTGCTACACACATAGCTTGATATTCTGCTTCTACTGAGGATAAGGCTACATTATGTTGCTTCTTGCTGCACCAAGAGATGACCCCAGACCCAATGCTAAAGGCGTAACCTGTAATTGATCTTTTATCTTCTAAATTTCCCGCCCAATCAAAGTCTGTATAACCTGTCAAGCTAACATCAAATGAGTCAGAATACAAAATACCAAAGTTTGACGTTGCTTGCAGATACCTTAGTACTCCTTTCACTGCAAGCCAATGGTTCTCATGAGGTTGAGTCATGAACTGACTCAAAACACTCACTTCATAAGCTAGATCAGGTCTCATTGTAGTCAAATAGATAAGACTACCAACTAATTGTCTGTACAATGTTGCATCTGCATATTTCGAACCATCATCCACTTGAAGTTTGTTGTTCTATTGTAAAGGCACAAATGCAACCTTGCACTCATCCATTTTGAATTTAGTCAACAAACTCTTAGCATACTTACCTAGGACAAGAATGTTTGGCTTGAATCTCTCCTAACTTCTAGACCCAAATAGTAATGCATTTCTCCAAGGTCCTTCATCTCAAATTTCTGTGATAACTGCTGCTTGATTTCTTCCATGAGATTTTCTACATTCCCTATCATGATCAAATCATCTACATATAAATAAATCAACACTATCTTCCCCTCATCATTAAACACAGTATACAAATTAGGATCATTTTTGCTCCGTTTATAACCATGCATGAGGAAAAATGAATCAATTTTGTCGTACCATGCTAAGATGTACCAATCCATCCATGCTCCCCCTGAGCACATGTTGAATTCTCTAATCGAACTCCCCCTTTGTACATACTAAGATGTACTAAACCACCCCCCCTGAGCACATGCAAAGTCTGCAAAAATATTTTCCAAAAGAATAACATGACTCTACAACTCAACTAAGTGAGTATGACCTTCCTATCACCAATGACTCATACATACATCAATCTCCCAACCAAGTGGGGATACACCATTTTGACTCATCCACCCAACCAACTGGGGATAC
Organism: Pinus taeda; assembly: GCA_000404065.3. NCBI lineage: Eukaryota > Viridiplantae > Streptophyta > Pinopsida > Pinales > Pinaceae > Pinus > Pinus taeda. The sequence continues at coordinate 95,417 of APFE030136535.1, forward strand.
ACCATTTTGACTCATCCACCCAACCAAGTGGGGATATACCAACTATTTATACATGACTGAAATAGAAATTTTTACATCATCCTTCCTGTGCATAGTGGGGGTACAAATTAGGTCTTTTCATGACCTTTTCATAAAATGATATACATGAATTTTATAACAAAAACCAGCAATCTAACCAAGACCATGATAGTCATCAAGAACTATCATACACCATATATGATCTGCACCATAAGCATCTGTCAGCAACATCAACAACCTGTAACCTGCAATACTATTCTCTTGACCAACCAACAATAAGTAGGAAGATGTATCATTTAGCCACATAAGCATCATCACCAAAGACTTCTAACCATAATGCCAGCAATGCATTATTCGAAGCATATGCTCCCCCTGAACCTGTTCCATCTGTTCACTGTCAGATCTGATCATGCATATAGCAGCAAGAAGTATCAAGGCATCATCATCAATCAGATATAAATCAAGTTAGGATCAAAAACACTTCTAAACAACATCTTATGAATACCAAGCCATTTCCACACATCATCAACAGATTGTAACCATCATCAAATAGAGAAAATAATTGACTGAACCATATCAACACCTTTTTCTTGAGTTTGTTCCACTGCTTTTCCTCAACCCATCACATACGTGACTGTGTAGCTTCAAACTCACGTATATACGCAACTTGTCTTCATGAAAACTATGTATGATATTTAGAACACTGAAAGTTCACACTTTCAGTTCCCTCTGAGTCTTTCATGTCTGTATACTCTGCTATGCCACATCTTTATGACTGTACTTCCTTCTTCTTCCATATCTTCGACTGTGATGATGTTTTCTCCTTTTGGTATGGTTCCTGTACTTTGTTCCTGCATTCCTTTGCTATATGTCCAAACTTGTTGCATGCATAACATCTTACATGTTTCATATTCCTTCTGTAGCAGTCAATAGCTTTGTGACCAAACATATTGCAAGCAAAACAATATCCCTTAAAGTACCTGGAACGTGATGATCTTTCTGTGTGACGGTCTTGCATCATTCTACTTTTGCATCTCGCTGCAACATGTCCAAGATTATGACATACATAACACTTAACATTATTCATCTGAGAAAATAACTAACTATCACTTCCATAGTTTGGAGTAAAAGATTTTCTCTCACGGATTTGTTTCCTTGGTTGTTGATGTGGTTGACTTCTTATCTCCTTATTGAGAATTTCAGGTTTTGCATTAGAGTTCCTTGCCTCACCCTAAGAGCTAGATTCACTTTCAACAGATTCATGAAAACCAAGACTAGTTTTGATAGTACGAGATCTTTGATTACTAAGAATATCATCCAAAATCTTAGTACTGTCTTGAAATCGTAACAGTTTATCCTTTTCTTCTAATTTACCTTTTAAGATATTTACCTCAACCTGATGTTGCTCTTCCTTTTCCAGATGTTGTTTCTTCAAGATTTCTACAACCTTTCTTCCTTCTTCCACTTGTTTCCTTAATTCGAGAATCTAATTTTCTTGTTCTTTATATACTTGAGGTAGTTCTTCATTCTGCTTATATTTCAATGATATCACTTCATCTTGTAACATTTGACGTACTTTGAAGGCACACTCCAGCTGAGCTTTTAATCTAGAAACTTCTTCTTCGAGGGCACTCTCTCTTTTGTTAAATAGATCTTGTTGATTTGATGCTACATTTGCTTGTTGATATTCAATCTGAGATACTTGCTTCCACTTGACAGCAAGTTGTTCCTATTCCTTTGAGTTGTCTTCTTCTTTTGACGCGCTTTCTTTCCCATTGTTCTACAGATCTCCTCCAAGCGATCAAGATTCTACCAAAGGACTTGCTCTGATACCAATTGTTGAAAATAATATTGAGAGGAGGGGGTGAATTAGTATTAGCAAATCAATAATTTTTCATTTCCATACTCTGATTCATATACACTACTTTAGTTAAGGAACTCGCATGTACACGCAACCGTATTTAATGCAACTAGCGTATATCGAACAAACTTATGATTCAGTTAATTCATCATATGTTGATCATTAATCAGTGCATCAATACTTCATTAATCATATAAACAGTAAATAGGTGCAGTAAAAACAGAACAAATCATCACACATAAGACACACACATGAACGCCATGATATAAGGTGGAAACCCAATGCGGGACAAAAACCACCTATTGTCATCTTCCTTTAATATAAGAAAAACCTATTTGCAATCTTGTACTAGCACAGACTCATACCAGTACGCAGACACCCACCTGCAGAAGGCTACAACCTTCTCTCGTTCTCTAGCTACTACTGGAAGGGAGCTACAACCCCCTGGCTCTTGTACTAGCTAATATATTTACTAGTATGTAGGTGTTGGCCTACAGAAGGCTACAACCCTCTCTCGCTTTCCAGTTGCTACTGGAAGGGAGCTCCAACCCCCTGGCTCTTGTACTGGCTGATATGTTTACCAGTATGTAGGCACCAACCTATTGAAGACTCCAACCTTCACTCTTCCTCCAGGGACCACATTTCATAAATTTTCAGGCTGGATACACCTAGATCACAACACCATAATATGAAGGCCACTTTTCATCCAATTTTCATACTGGACCCATCAACAACATTGAAGCTTAAAATCAATTACCACTGCGATACAACTATTGCATCAACCAATCATCTATATTTGAATCACCCAACAACTAAATCACTGAAGCCCTGTCATAAAAACATAGTCACTAGAACACAAAGTAGAACCCAGAACTCTGCAACAACCACTAGAACCATCTGCAAATTCAAATATCATATTCCATCATGTATACGCTACTCTGACGAACCTAACTAGCATGTATACGCGTTTTTATCAAAGCGAACCCGCATACAGATCTGAAAATATTTCCTCATAAATTATAGTTATGCCAGACATCAGTCATACCTAGATCATAACATTATACAATAAAATATGCGTAAATAATTTAGGTCTAGACTATCCATGATCAAACCATATAATAATAATACATTCCAAGCCTTATGATCTTGATCCATAATTCATCATCATCCACATAGGTGCATCCTTGGTTCAAATCAAGCAAAGCATCACAAACCCATAACCAGCATACTCGATCTCACACTTCATTAGATATTCAATACTTGCACTACTTGCACACTCTGGCCTAATGATCTTCTCCTCCTTATATAGTTTTAGGCCTCTCTCAATACCATGGTCCAAAACCACTTAGGAACAATACCTTGGAGCAAATACCTAGGGTCAATACTTCGGACTAGATACCTTGGACCAATACCATGGATCAAAATACCACGGACCAAAACTTAGTTTTCCAACATGTACGTGCCTTTCCTTATGTGAAACTACATGTGTACGTTATACACACCTTTTGGTCTGTTAACCCGCGGGTATATGCTCCTTTGTCAAGGTGAACCTACGCATACCTCTCTTTGATCATTAAATCTTTGCTATTGACCTACTGCACTATGATCTATCATCTGAGTGAGTTGCCATCAAGGACAACGCTTGTATCACCTACCTCTATCTGATCATTAAATCTTTGCTATTGACCTGTTGCACTATGATCTGTCATCTGAGTGAGTTTCCATCAAGGACAACACTTGTATCACCTGTATCATAATGCCAACACAAGCTTATTACTGTCATTGAGATAAGCTTCAGCTATTTGGTTATTCATTTTGAATAAGAAACTTCAATAATGTAAACAAACCTTAGATCTTCTTCAAAAAATGTCGACCCCAGATTCCTTTTTTTAATTAAATCTTTGAAAAAAAAACTTTAATTATATGACCACCACAATTAAGGGACCAACACAGCAAGTAAAAAATGGCACATTCAGTTTTCATCAACCAAAATGGTTAATTCGCAGCACTATCCCTTAAAAAGGCGTGACATTTGATACCATCACCAAGACGATCAATCTATCCAATTCACCCGATCCTCAACACAGCACCAATGCACCTTTGATCCATGCACACCGATTCTTCCACGATGTTGCTCCGAGGATGATAATCTCCTCACGCCTCCTGCGGCCTTTATGACACTTTTTCGCTGCTGCTAATCTCCTCACAGCCAGCAAGCAAAGAACACAAACCGATGGTTGTCCTCTCCACGCAGCCTTCGTAGTTGTCCTCTCCAGTTTGACACACAACCAAATTTTGCAAGGATATTTTCGCCTTCAACTCAGCCTTCTTCCCTCAGCCAGATAGTGATTCACGGAATCCTTCTTCCACGATCTCGGCATCCTCACCTCCTCAATGGTTCTGCTGGTGATCTGGCCTCCTCTTCGACACAAGTCCAGCCTGAATGCCTCCTTCCTGCGGCCTCTGACACCAACAGTTTTGTTATACCAACAATTTTGTTCACCGCGTAGCCTTTTTTTCAGCACGTAGCACAGTTGGCGTGTTTATCCATGAGTAAGTCGTGAAGCTCTTCGCAACTGTACACGTCGGAGTCACGATGGTCCACCAAAAACTTGCACCAAGTTTCCAAAATGAAAGCATGAGAAGGGTTACAGTGCACTCGTCGCACTTTTCCACCCAAATCTCACGACAACTCTCCTACAGTCACGCCCTCACTCCGCTTATAGGATTAAACAATCCTGCAGCTCTGATACCATGTCAAGAGTCACACAGGGAAGACGTGAAGTGACAAATCAACACAAGGGGAGCTCATAGGTGCGGATCACCAGGAGCTGCTACAAGAAAAATGCCACACTGGCTTCACATTAATCTCCAATAATAAATAGATACAATTTGCTAGGGACAACAAATCATATCCCTCAATAATAGGAATTGAATGACTAAGAAAAGTAAACTCACAACTACATAACAAGAAGAGCCTATTCTCCATTAATTCTAACATTTATAACTTTCTTTCTGCCTCTATTGATCATGAAATATCTTCTTAACATATTTATTATCATGTTGTCTTACTCTATCTACATTCACCACAACAATGTTTGGATTGTCATTTAGCTTTTAAAGAGCCAAATGTTTGTCCTTAGTAATATTGATCTCTGGAGGTTTGGTGTTATGGAGAGATGTGGAATTATTTTGTTTTATTTTTTCATCTAAATCCATAGGGACGTATTTAATACCACATTCGATATTATATAAAAAAATTATATTAGTTTTTTTGGTTTTAAAATTTTGGTGTTTGAAATTGATTTACAGTAATTTGACCTTTATTATAATATCTTAAATGTGATTCATTTGGATTTGATTAGATAAACTCATAGCTTTTTAAAATTTTGGTGTTTAGAATTGATTTACAATAATTTCACCCTTGTTATAATACCTTAACTGTGATTCATATGCATTTGATTAGATAGATTCATAACTTTTATGTTCATCATCTTCATTATCTTCATTAGCATTATTGTTAGACCCTTCTCTTCATTATCGTTAGACCCTTTGCTTCATTATCATTTTTGTTAGACCCTTTGGTAATTTATATTATTTGTCGACATATTTATTTTGATTGTAAATTATGTGCATCAAACAATCATGGAGTAGATTTAGTTCACTTTACCTATACAAGTTGAATACAAAATACTAATTGATGTCGTCCAATACCTGCATGAACCAATCTTCAAACTTTAATGGCTACAGCCCTTTAAGTAGTTTCTGCAGAATGATTCATTACAGTAACCCAGTCTTGCCCTTCATCGTCTCTTCCTATCGAAACTCTATAACCCTTTAAATCCTTACTTCCACATATATATAACCACTCCTCTTTAACCTTGGTTATTTTGGATTTTACCACATAAAACCTTCAAATACACGCTATAACTATTATAAAACCTTTATAAAGGAAAAATACGCATAAACATAGGTAACACACCTTTCCCTGCTTATTCTATAGTCTTCACACATTTCCCGAGGGCTCCCCTTTATCATTAATTGTAATCGGGCTTGGCCGCAGTCATACATATATAACCTCTTCTCCTCCGAAATGCAATAAGTTGGATTTCAAACATTATATAATGGTGCCTATTCGTTATCGGGTCTGCTTAACTTCACATGTCACATTCCCTCTCGGCCGATGCATTACCATGGGGATTTTAGATGCGATCACATTGCTAATCGCATCAATCGCTAGTCACAATCGCTATTGCCAAGGTTAAATCGCTCCCCCTTGGATTGTTGGGATTTGATACTCTGCCACGATCCTCCACCGTTGATCCAACCTTTCGATCCAATGGTCACTAATGATATCGTTCGTCGCAAGTCGCAGTCACTAGTTCTAATGGCCCAAGGTTCATTCCTTATGGTCGAAATGTTGCGATGCGATATTTCAATTACATGCGATTGAGCCCTATCCATTGGTTTGATAGATCCAATGGTGTCTATACATCGACACTTCACCTCTTTGCTCTTCCTTTTGGTCTAGGTTTTACGTTATTTCTTTAATGTTTCTCTACGACTCGGGTTATTTCATGATTCTTCATACTTCGTTTTTCCACTGCATGACTCCACCTACATTCAACTATTACACGAAATCTCTTATATGCACATAATTTAACATTCTAAGTTTGAGTCACTCATTTATACAGTTTGGAATTGAATTTGCGTATAAATAAACATTTGCACAATTTCTCTATCTTTGGCCTGATCTTCTGAAATGAGTGGCCTCTACTTAAAACTTGCCTGTGGCTTATAATCACATTCTCATTTGGCTAACTCCCTACTCTTCTCTCTTGATTTCCTTTTCAATACATCATTAGTAGTTCCTTTTACAGTTCGAGGAACTGTTCATCAGTTATGAAACAATTTCTCAATAGTTTATTCAAATAGTTCTTAACTAATCCTAACTTAATATGTTTGCCTAATTTAAGAACTAACAATGGCTGATTCAGCCTTAATTTAAAATTAAACAAATTAAAAAAGAACAAAAATACTTCCCAGTTGTCGCCTCTTCATTCGGATGCTCCTACATCAGGCTCTTGGGGTAAATGAAATTGATGGCTCCTGTCCATGAGCTCTTCAATGGAGTACCCGACACTCTGAATCTAGCCAACATCTAACCAAGAACTATCTTCAATAGGATGACCCTTCCACTTGACTAGGTACTGCAAATATTCCTTCCGTCGAGTCCGTCTAGCCACCTATGTATCTAGGATCTATTCGATCTCTAGAGGCTTTACTGGGGGAATTTGTTTAATCCACGTATCATTCTCTTTCTGGGTGTCCCATGTTCGTCTTTCTGAACTGTCTTCGTCCTCTGCCATAATGTAGGGGTATAGGTCTGTTACATTGAAAATGGGTGAAATTCCAATACCTGGGGGTAACTGCAGTTCATAAGCATTCGTAGAAAACTTCCAAAGAATCCTGCAAGGCCCAATTTTTTTCCATTTCAATTTGTTGTATTTGCCCTTAGGAAACCTCTCCTTTCTTAGGTATGCTAATACCATGTCTCCTACATTGAATTGTACCTCCCCCCTTTTCAAATCTGCCTTTTGCTAGTATCTTTGGTTGTTGTTCTGAAATTTCAATTTCACCTGTTCATGAAGATTGTTGATTGCCTTTGTGAAATCTTCACCATCAGCACTCCTGCGCTCCAATTGTCCCAAGTCTCGTAACTCATTTACTGCGCATGGGTGCACTCCGTATAGGATCTAGAAAGGACTACTACCCGTGCTTCAGTTGGGCAAATCATTATAAGCAAACTCCACTTGTGCAAGCACATGATCCCACTGTCGAGAATTTTCTACAACCAAACTCCTCAATAAATTTCCCAGGCTCTGGTTCACCACATCAATTTGACCATCGGTCTATGGATGATAAGTTGAGTTGAAGTTTAGTTTGGTGTCTAATTTCTTCCATATGGTTTGCCAAAAATTTCCTGTAAACTTAATGTCTCGATTCGAAACAATAGACTTCGGTAAACCATGTAATTTGACTATCTTAGTAAAGAACAAATGTGCTACATGTGTGGTGTCACTGGTTTTCCTGCATGGAATGAAATTTTCCATTTTGGTGAAACGATCCACCATCACCATGATGGAATCGAATCCTCGTTGTGTCTTCGGAAAACGTAAGACAAAGTTTAAACTAACTGAGTCCCATGGTCTGTTCAGAATGGGTAAGGGCATATACAACCCTGTGTTTTGGCTATGTCCCTTTGCAAGCTGACACACTTTGCATCTAGTTACAAACCTTTGTACATCTCTATGCATCTTCGGCCAATAGTAAAAGTGGCTCAACTGATCCAAGGTCTTGTCTATGCCAAAATGCCCAGCTAAACCTCCATTATGCTTTTCTTGGATTAAGTTCTCTCTCATAGAACATTCTGGAATACACATTTGCCCTCCTTTGAACAACAATCCTTCCTGCATATTATAGTCCAGCCATGGACTGTTATCTCTCAACAATGGATTTTGGCAAGCTTCATAAGCTTCCTTAAAACCTACATCTTCCTCATACAAGTCTTTAAGATGTTCAAATCCTAACACTTGTATGGTACTTTCTTGTAGGATCAGATTCCTCCTGCTTAACGCATCTGCCACTTTGTTGGCTTGACCACTGATATGTTTCAACATAAACGTAAAACTTTGCAAGTACTCCACCCACTTCGCATGTTTATGGTTCATCTTATATTGCTGCATAATATACTGTAACGTAGAATTGTCTGAAAATAAGACAAATTCATTAGCCAATAAATAATGTCTCCAATGCTTTAGCGCTTGAACCACTGCATAAAATTATTTGTCATAAGACGTGTATTTCTGCCTACTTTCATTTAGTTTTTCACTAAAATAGGCTACTGGCTTGTCCACTTGACTGAGTACTGCACCAATGGCTGTCCCACTGGCATCACAACAAACTTCGAAAAATTTGTTAAAATCTAGTAACCTCAAAATTGGTTTTTCGGTAATCTTCCTTTTGAGTAGCTGAAAGCTCTTCTCTACCATCTCTATCCAATGGAAAGGCTGATTTGTCTTCTTTATGGTGTCCAGCATGGGTTCACAAATCCCACTGAAAGTTTTAATAAATTTCCGATAAAAACTCGCTAATCCATGAAAACTTCGTACCTCAAACAAACTTTTGGGAGATGCCTAGCTAACTATGGCTGCAACCTTTTCCAGATCCATTTTAAGTTCATTCTCAGAAATCACAAATCCCAAATGAATTAACTCTTTCATGAAAAAAGAACATTTCTTCAAATTTATCAGTAATTTATTCTACTGCAATTTTTCCAAAGCATACCTCACGTGTCAAAAATGTTCTTCCTTCATCTTGTTGAATATAAGTATATCATCCAGATACACAATCACAAATTTACTAATAAATTCCTTGAGCATCTCGTTCATCAACCGCATGAACGTGCTAGGGGCATTGCTTAACCCAAATGGAATAACCAACCATTTGTACAAGCCTTCATTAGTCTTGAAAGTTGTCTTCCACTCGTCACCTTCTCAAATTCTAATCTGGTGGTAGAATCTTTTCAGGTCTATCTTTGAAAAGTACATTGCTCCACTCAAAAAATCCATGATATCATCCATCTGAGGTAAAGGGAATCTTTACCTGATGTTGATCATTTCAATGGCCCGAGAATCCGTGCACATTCTCCACTCACCTCCTTTCTTGGGAGCTAAAATAGTCGGAACTGTACAAGGGCTTAAACTCTCCCGAATCAGTCCTTTGTCCAACAATTCCTGCACCTGCTTCCGGATTTATTCATTATCCTTTGGACTCATCTGGTAGGCAACCTTGTTTGGCAAACTGGCTCCTGAAATAAAATCAATATGGTGACTAATGCTCTGCTTTGGTGGTAATTTGTCCGATAGATCGTCTAGCACAATATCACTAAATTCTTGCAGCATGTTCTGTATTTCCACAGGTAAATTAGTAAGGTTGGTGTGTACTAACACTGCCCTCGATCTTCTTACAACTGCATAACCCAATTCACTCTCCTCAATCTATTGCAGAAACTCCTTCCTCCTAACAGCAATGCTTTCGTTCCACTTGTTTTTGTTGTCTCCTCTTCTTTCATGGGTACCAAGGTATGCTTTATCCCACCTTTAACAAATCTGTAACAATTTTCCACCCCGTCATGGACTGCCTCCCTATCGTACTGCCATGGTCTGCCCAGCAGAATATGGCACACATCCATTGGCCTTATGTCACAAGATACCTTATCCTTGTACTTGCCTATCTAAAAATCTACCTCACATTGTTCATCAACTAACAATTTGTGTCACTTCTGCAACCACGAAACCCTGTATGGAGTTGGGTGTTTTGCTCTCTTCAAACCAGTTTCTCCACCATTTCTGTAGCTACCAAATTATTAGTGCTCCCGCTATCAATAATCAATTTACAGCATTTTCTGTGTGACTTACATACAATCCGGAACAATGCTTTCCCCTGTGTCTGATCAACTACTTCCTTAGCTGGTTTTAATAATACCTTGTTCAACACCAAGGCTTCCTCGATTTCTGGCATATTTTCCACCTCCTCTGATGGTACATCTGCTTCATCGGGCTAAGCAACATATTCTCCCCTATGCCCAGTTTATTCATTTTCAGGACATTCAAAGGACCTATGTCCCCACTAGTGACACTTGTAACACTGATAGGCATTTCCTCTGCCTATGCCATTACCTCTTCCTCACTGGTATGGCCTTCCTCCTCTGTTGTTACCTTCCCTTTCACTCTATCCCGAAGTCTTCGAGCTACTACCTTCTTCATTACTGTTGGTAGTCATACCTCTGCCAAAGGTCTGTCCTTGACCTCTACCAAAACCACATCCTCTTCTGCCATTTTGTTTCCTAGCAATCTTTTCCTCTGCCTTCAAAGCACTCTGATAAGCTTCCTCCATGGTCTTAGGGGAAAGAATGCTAATTTTGTCTAGGATATCCATCCGTAGACCATTCACAAACCTCATTGTTTTCTCAGGGGTATCTTCTACATAACCAGCTCTCAGATTAGTTTTATAAAATTCTTCAGTATATTCCTTCACAATCATCATTCTTTGCTTCAAGTTTTGTACCTATCTGTAAAGGGAAATTTGATAATCTTTAGGCATAAACTTTCTCTTCATTTTCGCAACCATCCTATACCATTTTTTAATCAAGGGTTTGTTTAATCTCCTTCTCTATGCCTATACACTATCCCACCACAATGCTGCATGTCCCTTCAATTTGGTGACAGCAAACCTGACCCTCTTGTCTTTATTGATTTATTCATATTCAAAATACTTATCTAATTCACTTATCCAATCTAACAAGGCCTCTGTGGACAAACTGCCATCATAATTAGAGAGCTCTAGTTTTGGCTTGCTACTAGCCAACAAAACTGACTTCAATAGCTTAATTTTCGGTCCTTCGTCAAGTAACCCATCTGTCACGGCTATGTTTTCCTCCTCACTGTCATCCCCACTTTCCAGATCTCTACACCTCCCTCCTTCCACAGTTGTTAGACATGCAGTTAAATTTCTAATTTCTTCTCGTAGCCCTTTGTCTGTTGCTCTTCTGATAGCTTTTCCTCGACCCCTTCTTCCTACCTCCATCTTTACTAAGAGAAGGAAAACCTGCACTGATACCAAAATGATGCCGTCCAATACCTGCATGAACCAATCTTCAAACTTTAATGGATACGACCCTTTAACCAGTCTCTGTGGAATGATTCATTACAGTAACCCAGTCTTGCCCTTCATCGTCTCTTCCTATCGGAATTCTATAACCCTTTATAACCCTTTAAATCCTTACTCGCATATACATAACCACTCCTCTTTAACCTTGGTTATTTTGGATTTTACCACATAAAACCTTCAAATCGACGCTATAACTATTATAAAACCTTTATAAAGGAAAAATACCCATAAACATAGGTAACACACCTTTCCCCGCTTATTCTATAGTCTTTGCACATTTCCTGAGGGCTCCCCTTTATCACTAATCAAAATCAGGGTTGGTTGCAGCCATACAATATATAACCTCTTCTCCTCCAAAATGTGATAAGTCGGATTTCAAACGTTATATAACGGTGCCTATTCCTTATCGGGTCCACTTAAATTCGCATGTTGCATTCCCTCTCGGCCGATGCATTACCATGGGCATTTGTGATGCGACCACATTGTTGATTGCATCAATTGCAAGTCGCAATTTCTATTTCCAAGGTTAAAGCACTCCCCCTTGGATTGTTTCAATGCGATACTCTGCGACGATCCTCCACCATTGATCCAACCTTTCGATCCAACGGTCAGCGATGATATCGCTCGTTGCAAGTCACAGTCGCTGGTTCTAGTGGCCCAAGGTTCATTCCTCGTGGTCGAAACGTTGTGATGCGATATTTCAATTCCATGTGATTGAGCCCTATCTGTTGATATGATAGATCCAACGGTGTCTGTACATCGACACTTCACCTCTTCGATCTTCCTTTTGGTTTGGGTTTTACGTAATTTCTTTAATGTTTCTCTATGACTTGGGTTATTTCATGATTCTTCATACTTCGTTGTTCTGCTACACGACTCCGCCTGCATTCAACTATTACACGAAATCTCTTATATGCACATAATTTAACATTCTAAGTTTGAGTCACGTATTTATACAATTTGGAATTGAATCTACATATAAATAAACATTTGCACAATTTCTCTATCCTTGGCTTGATCTTCTGATATCAATGGCCTCTACTTACAACTTGCTCGTGGCTTACAATCACATTCTCATTTGGCTAACTCCCTACTCTTCTCTCTTGTTTTCCTTTTCAATACATCATTAGTAGTTTCTTTTACAGTTTGAGGAACTGTTCACCAGTTATGAAACAGTTGCTCAACAATTTCTTCAAATAGTTCTTAACTAATCCTAACTTAATATGTTTGCCTAATTTAAGAACTAACAATGGCTGATTCAGCCTTAATTTAAAATGAAACAAATTAAAACAGAACAAAAATACTTCCCAGTTATCGCCTCTTCATTCAGATGCTCCTGCATCACTAATCCATAAAATAAACGGAGTGGTGGTACCAGAGATCAGGGTGATAATAGTGTAGACACCAATCTATTACTCAATCGCAACTTCAATGTTGATAAATATCACTATTCACTTCGTGGTCAAAGTGTCAAAGATGAAAATCATTTTTAAAATGAAAAATTTCACTATATGCATCAAGAAAATCATTTTTGAAATGATTAACAATGAATTTAAGTGTGGAGGGTTAGTTCAATTGGTTCTTTTTTAACATTCTGGATTAGGATTCTTGGTATTTTTTGAATTCTTGGTTGAGTTCATAAGAAGTGATCTCTTCTTGTGGGTTTGTCTGGTAAAAATATTTGGTGGAAATAAAAGTCTCCAATCTATTGAGATGGACTAGCTTGTTAAGTAGTTTATAACAAGTGGACATAGCTGCCACCAATCTATTGAGATGAAGTAGTTTGTGTTAAAAAACTAAAGAATCAACTGTATTGATAAATTGCATAGCTCACAGGTGAGGAGCTCCACCTGGACACTCCCTCTAGCAGAACGTTGTACATCAATCATCTTACAATCAAAAATATATATAGTGTTCACACAGCTAAGGAAGTTAGAAAAAATGTCTGAGAAGTAGGAACTAATTCCTAATCTAAGGCTTTAGTGAATAGAATCTCACCAGATTTATTTATTCTCCATTATCTTCAACAATTTATTGTTAAATAATTTATGACAATTTTATATTGTTAATCAATATTTTAATAGCTTCATCTCTAAAAAGAATTTTTAAATTATAAAAAATATAATCAATATATTATAAGTATGGAATTGGGAAGGAAGGCTAGAATTTAATTATAGATCGTGAGCAGGGTTGGAATTAGGATTCTTTATTACCTGTCAAATAATTTTTTTTTGACGTTTTGGGTTTTTATGTTGGCCGTAAAGGAACGTTATGTCTAAAATTTTTCTCTTCAATCAAAATGTTTTGATAATAAATCGACCCTTCATCAATAAAGGCTTAATTAAAAAAATACTTTTCAATCACACCACTGTGTTAATTTTTCTCACATATTTAAAATAAGAAAAAAACAACGTGACCATGACTAAATGATTTGTTGAATCATAAAGGTTGTTTTACTCATGGATGGGATCCATAACTCCCAAACCATCGAGATTCAGTGCTTCTCCCAAACACATATACAAAAATTATGAGTAAATCTAGAAATCTATTTTACTCACACCCAACTCATTGTTATTGCAATCAATCTACTCCTATTTTAATTTCTCGATTTGAATTTCTATTAGATAATTTAAATGTTACAATTTCAGTAAAAACAAATAGATTTCTTTCACCAAATAAACAAAAAACTTCAAAAAAAAAATTCCATCTTAAAAACTTTGGAGTTGACCAAAAACTATCCTCCACAATGCCCATCCTCTCCACCATCATAATATCACGAAATCTAGATAAAGTTCAATTTTAATAAACCCAATAAACTTAATTTATTTAAATATAAACAACATAAATTTAATTTATTTAAATAAAAACAAATATTATAATATAAATTCCAAATATTACGGTACTTAATTATTAATCACTCAATATAATATATTACTACTATCAAATATA